>SEYY01001008.1:0-5000 GCA_009176605.1 Armadillidium nasatum
AATTTGATGTTAGCTCTCCGGCGCCGGATGTCTTTGAAATATCGGATTTTAGGCCCAGATTTAGATTTAGCTTTAGGAATTATCTTGACTCCGGTCTCCGGATCTAACTTTGAAATCTGATGTTAGCTCCGGCTCTGGATTTATCTTTGAAAAAACTGAGATTTCAGCTACCGTTTCCGGCACTTTAATTGTTAAAACATTAATAGTCTTCGTGTTTGAAGAGCGGAAATAAATAAATGAACAGGGAAGTAATTGGCAATCAAAGAGCTTTTATCTCAATATAAAAACACTCATTCTCTCTCTCTCACACACACAACACACAACACACACACACACACACACACACACATACATATATATATATATATATATATATATATATATATATATATATATATATATATATATATATTATATATATATATATATATATATATATATAAACAGAAAAAAAGCTTTGCTTCTACTCTGTAGGAATGGAATATTTTATTTAAATATTGGTACGCATCGCCTTAATAAAGCCTTAAAAATATAAATTTCCATATATATATATATATATATATATATATATATATATATATATATATATATATATATATATATATATATATATATATATATAATATATATATATATATATTATTTATCTCCTCCGGTGGGCAAAGGCCAGAGGCCTCCCGATTTCCACCATGGTTGGGGAAATACCGAAAATCTAGTCGTTAATGGGTGACATGTCCCCATACACATAGTTTAAAAGTTTGCAAATCAAAGGAAGTTCGGAAAACAAATATTGGAAGTGTGTTCCAGACTTCACCAGTAGAATACATGTAAGATAGACATAGCTTTAAGTATGGGATCGGTGAGTTGGATAGAAAAAAGGATGAGACTGTGAAGAAAGTAGTGTCACACGAGGCTTTCTGAGTAGAGAAGGTATGCGACATGCGACGTTAGAGTTCAGAAGAGCAGTGTCCTTTGTAAGAGAGATAGTATTGAGAGAGTGACACAACAATTCGACCGGTAGAAAGATATTGGAGAAAGAAAGAGAAAGAGTATATATGACGAAAAGCCATAGACTTTACCTTTTCAAGAAGAGCTGTATGTGTGAAACCACCCCAGATGTGTGAGGCGTATTCCATACAGGGGCGAAAAACACTCCTATAAAGAGCAAGCAACTGGGGTGGCGTAAAAAAAATTCACGAAGGTGCCTCAGAATACCCAACCTCTTAGAATCTTGTTTAGGAAGAGAAATAATGGAATCTTTCCAAGAAAGATTACGATGAAAAGAAATGCCGAGAATATCGAGAGCAGATGAAGATTTGAGTCAAGTGTTTTCGAAGATGTCATAGATGAGTGATATATATATATATATATATATATATATATATATATATATATATATATATATATATATATATATATATATATATATATATATATATATTATATATATATATATATATATATATATATATGATCCTTAATTTTTTATTGCTTTGTCCTTTTAAGATCATCAAGGCTTATCGATAAGAAAAATCTATTATTATATATATATATATATATATATATATATATATATATATATATATATATATATATATATATATATATATATATATATATATATATATATATATATATATATATATATATTTCAACATCCACTCTTTCATCTTTCTTCATTATTTCTAGTAAATACAAAGGTGGTTCTATATACGAACGAATTAATAGATGAGTTTTTCAACCAGCACCAACACTAATTGTCCTTGGCTCAAATTCAAATTGGGGTTCTCGAATGCAAATAAAATTGAAAGGCTCTTCAAAGTTGAAGAAAAACTTCCCTTACCTTTATGCTCATCAGTGATATACAAATACATGCGTGATTGCTGCGATGCCCAGACTTGGTGTCATCTTTCCTACATAGGAAAGATGATACAAAGTCTTTCTGTTCGCATTGCTGAGCATAAAGATATCTCTTATAGAACTTTGGAACATTTGCACCATCCCCCGTATTCAGTCATTAACTAATCATTTTCTTTGAAAAGATCATCCTATACAAATTCTATACAGGATTCAAATTTCATATTTTGGACTCTGAATGTAAACCTGACCTCCATTCTTTAGAATCCTTATATATTTGGCACCACGCTCCAAATCGGAATGAAAACTTGGATTCAGAAAATATTTTTGATATTGAAGTAGAATTTTGTACTTTGTTCGTACTTTTTACTATTTATTTTTATATAATTTTCATTTATTTATTTGATATAAGTTTTATGAAATAATTTTTATTTTATATATGTCGTAATTTTATTTCATATTTTTCATTGTGTTCATAGCCTTGATAATGGGTAAAAGTATAGAATCACCAGAAATAGAGGAATAGAGGTCCTGTCACTATTATATATATATATATATATATATATATATATATATATATATATATATATATTAATATATATATATATATATATATATATATATATATATATATATATTATATATATCACTACTTCTAAGTCAATATGATGACTTCGGCATAAGACATAACTAGAGTGAGAGAAAATTTTAGATGCAGTAGCCAATAATAATTGAAATATGTCATTGTAATTTATCAAAAAGAAAACTCGTAATAAATATTCTTTAAAATCTCTGCTTTACGAGTCTTCGATTTTTAGGTCAATGTCAGCTGATTTCAAAAAAAAAGTTTTGATGTCTGATGACTAAGACCAACTCAAATCCAGAATATTCGGGCACATTTATATAGTGTTTCTTATTCTTTCATGTAATTAGCGCGAGATAAGAAGTCATCCTCATTAAAAGGGGTGAAGGGACTACATGTGGAATGATTCACCACATAATTCATATTTAAGTCTACCAGAAGCTCTAAAAAAAAAAGAATGCCCATAAAAATGGTGGGTAGGTTACATATTAACTGGCTCGAAGAAAAAAAATTCGGTTCTTAGATTGTCTTCATTAACTTTTGAAAAATACCTCGGTGCTCCACCCTCTTCAGTAATGGGTGCCAGTCTTTACAGTACAACAGTTAATATATATATATATGAAGCAATCATAAGCATAAACGGAGTAAAATCAGAATACGTTGAAAAATTAGCATATGTCAACCACAACTATAGAGAATATTTTTAATACGTAAAAATTTTAACAGTTGCAATGATAGTCAATAGATTAATAACTTTTTTATATACTTATTAGTTGTTACTTACTATAACTTTTTTTTCTTTCGTTTTTTAAAAATTTTAGTCAACATATAATTATTACAAAAATTCATTTAATTTACAAAGTGCTCAAAATTTGTTCTAAATTAAAAGTATCTATTTTAAGAACAAGCAACAGTAATTATAATATTTGATATGGCCGATAATTAATCGTCTTCGACAGTTTGCCGAATTAATCGACAAGCCGAAGTCAAAACTTCTGTTCATCCCTAATATATATATATATATATATATATATATATATATATATATATATATATATATATATATATATATATATATATATATATATATATATATATATATATATATATATATATATATATATATATATATATATATATATATATATATATATATATATATTTAGGGATGGGGTGAAGTATCGGTATATTTTCAGGTAGGGGTATCGGTATCGGTAAAAATTTTGGTATATGAATGGATAAGTATCGGTATCGGTAAAATAATTTTTAAGGTATAAAGTATCGGTATATTTTCAGGTATTTTAGGGTATCGGTATCGGTAAAAATTTTGGTATCGCTCCATCCCTATATATATAATATAATATATATAATATATATATATATATATATATATATATATATATATATATATATATATATATATATATATATATATAATATATATATATATATATATATATATATATATATATATATATATATGAGACGAATTGGTTTTATAACCTGTTTTATTGCCTACACTTGTTTAACTTTGGGCCCCATGATAAAATTATTATTATTATTATTATTATTATTATTATTATTATTATTATTATTATTATTATTATTATTATTATTATTATTATTATTATTATTATTATTTTTCGTTCATCTAAAATACGCAAAATAATACTAAACGCGCTCACATTCTGTGTGTGTGTGTGTGTGTGTGTGTGTGTGTGTTACCTAGGAATCATGTTGTAAATAAGTTTTCATGTTTTGTTCAAGTTTTTTAAAAAAGTTGTTAAAAGAAAGATGTTAACAGCTCTTCCTTCCCCCCATTTTTTTTTTAAAGGGTGAAGATGGGTATTTCAAAAAATTGTGGATAAAAAGATATTTTTTTTAAAATATCTTTCGCACCTAATGTGTTTATTCTAATCCCTGGAAATATTCTTAATGATTTAACACCAGTCTGAAACGTTTTTGCTTTTCTTATATATATATATATATATATATATATATATATATATATATATATATATATATATATATATATATATATATATATATATATAAAATATATATATATATAATATATACAAAAAAAAATGATAATATATAAATATATAGCTAATTGTCCCAACAAAATATTCAGTTTAGAAAAGACAAGTTACGGGTAAGATTGTACCGTAATCAATTTGTTTTTTAATTTTGGTAGTTAAAATTTGTGAATTATATAATTCTCCCAAACAAATAATTAATAGTTTTAAAAAAAAATAGTTAAAATCATTCCGAAGCACTTTTTAAATATTTGGAAATAAATTGGTCTGTAAACCTGACACGTGTGAACAGATGCAGTGTAGTAGTACAAATATATTGACCCGCACGTCTCTACAGAGGTGTTGTTGGAATATTGGATTTGGATTATGGCGCTCATTATTTTTTCTTCTTCAAAAATAAATT
Source organism: Armadillidium nasatum (assembly GCA_009176605.1). Lineage (NCBI taxonomy): Eukaryota > Metazoa > Arthropoda > Malacostraca > Isopoda > Armadillidiidae > Armadillidium > Armadillidium nasatum. The sequence goes on from SEYY01001008.1 coordinate 4,883, forward strand.
TACAACAATTTTTTTTTTCTGGTAACTTGGTAATGATGGAAGTGTTAAACCATTGCTATGAACGTCCATTTAAAAGTGGGTTAGACATTAGTGGTTGGAGATGTTAGTTTCTAACAAC
>SEYY01001008.1:30000-35000 GCA_009176605.1 Armadillidium nasatum
GTGTTTGTGTTGTGTGTGTGTGTGTGTGTGTGTGTGTGTGTGTGCACGCGTGCGCTTCAGAGAAAAGAAATAAATATAAAAATTAATATGAAAAGTTCTTTAAATTATTTGTACAGACTTCTGTTGTGGTGTTTTTTTATTTTTTTTATTTTTTTTATTTTTTTTTCCATATGTTGAAATTTCTAATGCGTTAATATCTTAATATATAAATTATTATTTTCTTTTGTTGAGTCTTCTAGAGAGAGAGGGAGAGAGGCTGGTAGAAGGGAGAGATCTTGGTGAGGAGAGGGAAAATTTTGTGGTTAAAATTAAAAGGAAAATGAGGAGGAGGAGGGAGGGAAGGGAAAATAAATAAAAAATTTTTTTTTGAAAAAGGAAAAAGCAATTTTCTCTCATTAAAGATATGAATACAACCGCTTTATTTTTTCCCCTCATTTTTCCATCTTAAAAACCGAATCTCTCTCTCTCTCTCTCTCTCTCTCTCTCTCTCTCTCTCTCTCTCTCTCTCTCTCTCTCTCTCTCTCTCTCTCTCTCTCTCTCTCTCTCTCTCTCTCTCTCTCTCTCTCTCTCTCTCTCTCTCTCTCTCTCTCTCTTTCTCTCTCTCTCTCTCTCTCTCTCTCTCTCTCTCTCTCTCTCTCTCTCTTTCTCTCTCTCTCTCTCTTTCTCTCTTCTCTCTCTCTCTCTCTCTCTCTCTCTCTCTCTCTCTCTCTCTCTCTCTCTCTCTCTCTCTCTCTCTCTCTCTCTCTCTCTCTCTCTCTCTCTCTCTCTCTCTCTCTCTCTCTCTCTCTCTCTCTCTCTCTCTCTCTCTCTCTCTCTCTCTCTCTCTCTCTCTCTCTCTCTCTCTCTCTCTCTCTCTCTCTCTCTCTGTCTCTCTCTCTCTCTCTCTCTCTCTCTCTCTCTCTCTCTCTCTCTCTCTCTCTCTCTCTCTCTCTCTTTGTAGCTTTTCAACATTTTTGATGGAGGTTTTGTGGGCGTTTTTTCTCCCTTTTTAAAGCTTTCAAAAAATCGTTTATTTATTAAGGCATTTAAGAGGCTTTATTAAAGTAAAATGCCGTAATCATCATTATCATTATTGCCTTCGCTCGTTGTGGGACTGGGATTGTACGCATGGAAAACGGGAGGAGAGGGGAGGGGGTTTGGAGATTGAAAATTTTATGGTGTCCAAAACGAGGGGGGGCATATATATATATATATATATATATATATATATATATATATATATATATATATATATATATATATATATATATATATATATATATATATATATATATATATATATATATATATATATATATATATTTCATTTTTCAGGTATGTGCTCAATCCGTTATGGGTCATTGGCTTGTTATACAAGTAGGTAAGTAGTTAAACTGTTTTGGCAATGATGGAAGGAATTTTTTTTTTAATTAATAATTTTCTCAATTTATTGTCTTTGGTAATTTAATTACCTTATCTCTCACAACCAGTTATATAAGAATTTTTTTTATTTCTACTTTCATTTTCAGTGTCTCTTTAAATCACCATTTGATTTAAACCACGCTTTAGCTTGGGTGTCCCTTTAAACCTCGTTTTTGAAACAGGTGTCTCTTTAAATCACGATTTGATTTGCGTCTCCCGTTCGTTGACCCACTTTTTGGTTTAGTAATCCAATTAAACCACTTGTAATTTTGGTGATCTGTCAAAAATCACTCCTTTTGGTTTTGGTGTTTCGTCAAACCAAGTTTTGGTTTGAGTGTCCCTTTAAACTACGTTTTGATTTGGTTGGAGGCCCTTTTAAATTAATGTGTGTGTGTATATTTGTATGACGAGAGTATTAAATATTAAAAAAATTAATTTCCAGATATTTTCAAATGAAAATTGAACAATGCACAAAATTATAATAATAATAAATAATTATTATATGGGAGAATTATAGTAAATAACTTGGTAAAAAAAATATTCCTTTTAATTAAGCATTATGAGTTAAAATGAAATTTAAATTTGGCCTCCGAAATATGCAAACTACCCCAACTTTAATGAATTTTCATTTTGTCGTTTTCATGTATATATGTGTTTGTATGTATGTATGTATGTATGTGATTTTTTTATGTGAATGTCTTATTTCTTCTGTCTGGTTTGACTGATTTAATCTTTTTTTTTTTTTTTCATTTAATCCTTTTGTCTCTGAAAGAATTCTGAAAATTTTTCATCTACAGAAAAAGAAAAGACCTTGTGCCGAAATAATTGCAGAGATTTTTTTTTTTCTTTTTCACTAATATCACTCCTTTTACCAGATTTATTTAATATTATTATTATTATTATTATTATTATTATTATTATTATTTTATTATTATTATTATTATTATTATTATTATTATTATTATTATTATATTATTATTATTATTATTTTATATATTTCTTAATTTTTCTTTTCCTTTTATATATTTCTTAATTTTTCTGTTCCTTAGGCGATTAAATAAATTTGTTTACTGTGTTATATATTTTTATAAAGTCAAGTAGAGGTTAAATATTCAGAGCTTATTTGAAACGGGCCACCAGATTAAGGAAAACCAAAATAGGTTCAAAATTAAAGACCGACATGTTCAGGTGTTGAGGTTACAAAGAGTTTTTTAAATTGTATGGTTCATAAATTGACCAACGGAATTAAAAAAGAATTGAGAATATTATTTTTTTAATTTTTTTATTTTTTATTTATTATTTTTTTTTTTTTTTGAAAGGGGGGAGGAGGTTATTTTAGTGAAATTAGTAAATAAGGTGGGAGCTTGAGAGCGGGTAGACAGGTAAATTTATACTTCACTATAATGATGTAACCGATAGGCCTTTATTAATATATATATATATATATATATATATATATATATATATATATATATATATATATATATATATATATATATATATATATATATATATATATATATATATATATAATAAATGGAAACAGGATGCTGACCTAATCTTATAATATGCAAAACGATAAAGTTACATTTCTTCCCCAAGCATTGTGTGACGTTATATATATATATATATATATATATATATATATATATATATATATATATATATATATATATATATATATATATATATATATATATATATATATATATATATATATATATATATATATATATATATATATATATATATAAAATAATTTTTTCTTTGGCTTTTTTACTTCTCTAGTTCATCCTTTGAGTTAATAGTATACTGTCACTTTATTATACTTTTTCAGAGATTATTATTATTTTATATTTATTTATTTATTTATTTATTTATTATTATTAGTGAACATGAATAAAAATTCTAAAAAATAAAAATAAAAAAAGGATATTCTAAATTCGAATAGGGTTTTTTTTTTTATTTTTTTTTTTAAAACTTCGATTTCGTAATTTTTCAAAGATTTTGGTTTGAAAGTCGTCGTTCTGATAATGGGTAAACTTTTCCACCTTATTTCGAGCGAGGAAGATCAAAAAAAAAAAAAGTGGATGAGAGAAAAAGATTTAGGATCTTCGGGTGTTAAAATTACTATTTTAGTGTTAAAGTGTATTGGATAATGAAGTGTTTTTATATTTTATTGAGGAAAGAGTATTTAGATTCTGTATTTAGTATTTTTTTAATAGTACTGTAACGAATACATCTTAGGAAGTTAGTGTATGATGATTTTGAATTTTAATTAAATGTATGAGTTCCCTCTTTCCATTCTGGCCGCCTGTTTCTTTGTGAGTATATATATATATATATATATATATATATATATATATATATATATATATATATATATATATATATATATATATATATATATATATATATATATATATATATATATATATATATATATTCAAAATTTAAAAAAAAAAAAAAACTTTCGATAGTAGCTAGTTGCTCCCAAAGCTTTGGTTTCAAAACATTCTTCTGTTGGTATCTATTCTTTTCTCTGATATCCTTCCTGGTCACTCTATAGCTGATGTGTTAACGGCCACTGTTCATCTTTAAAAACTGTCATTAGTGTTGCTCCTCATGATTCAGTCCTTTCCCAAACTCCACCCTTCATCATTCCCAATTAGAAGTGCAAAAAGCTGATGCTATTAGGCTTCCCTTGAAACAACTAACCTCCGATATTTCTCGCCTCTGTAGTTGGGGCTAATAATGATTATTTTTAATGGTTCAAAAAAGCTGTTCCTTCATGTATGTACTTGACAATCTTCCAGACAACATTATCATCTTCGAAAACATAAAACTAATTCCTCCTGTCCTTAATATTCCTGGTATTCTCATTTCTCGTTATATATTTTAAGAATCACAGTACCTCGCTAAATAATCTTCAGAGATGTCGGATATTCTGAGCCGCTTTCGGGAATCTTTGAACAACCCCAGTTCTTTACTTTGTATATTGGCTTTATTCCCGCTTGTATGGAATTTGCATAGCAAATTTTGGGTGGTTAAATATACAAGCCCTGCTTGAAAGATTGTGATAGGACATTTCGAATTTTCAGTTCTGATTTCACTAACTCTCCAACTGTAATCTCTTTTTAGCCATTGATCTATTTCATAGTTCTATGAATCTAAAATATTGCTATTGCAACACTGCAAAAATTGTCCTAACGAATCGTTGGGCCAATGGCAAAAATGTCACAGTAAAATTTTAAATAGAGAAAACTTCCGGCAAGGCCGCCAAGAAGGCTGGCAAGGCTCAGAAATCTATCTCTAAAGGAGACAAGAAGAAAAAGAAGAGGAGGAAGGAAAGTTACAGCATTTACATTTACAAAGTGTTGAAACAAGTTCATCCCGATACCGGAATCTCTTCAAAGGCTATGTCCATTATGAATTCTTTCGTCAACGATATCTTCGAAAGAATTGCTGCCGAAGCTTCTCGTTTAGCTCATTACAACAAGAGATCAACCATCACCTCCCGGGAAATTCAAACCGCTGTCAGGCTCTTGCTTCCTGGAGAATTAGCAAAACACGCTGTCTCAGAGGGAACCAAAGCTGTT
>SEYY01001008.1:40000-45000 GCA_009176605.1 Armadillidium nasatum
ACATTTTGTATTTGATAAGAGAGAGGGGGGGGGGTCGGAATCCCAAGGGGTATTGGGCACAATTAGTCTACATAATTTTACGTTAATATGACCCAAAATTTAAACTAGAAGTGTAAATGAAGGAAAACCCCGTTCTTCCCTATATTATTTTATAGATACACGCGACACACGCACGCACACCTACATTTATACCGACAAACATTTACTTATATAATACAGTATCAACTCTGCTTGGTAAAGGAAAATGTAAACAGTGGTAAATGTGAATACTAAAGAAATGGCATTACTTAAAAAAAAAAATTTTTTTTTTTCATAATTAGAAATTTTCCTAAATGTTTATAAACATTTATATATAATTAGAATTAAGATTTAATGAATCATTCGTTTGGGATTTTTAGGTGTGTTATTGCATGCGTTGCATCCATAACACACTTACACCACAAACTCACATATATATATTATATATATATATATATATATATATATATATATATATATATATATATATATATATATATATATATATATATATATATATATATATATATATATATATATATATATATATATATCGTTTATATGGTGATTTTCTGGATTAGAATCTATGCATAAAAGTTTAAAAATTTTAATTTAAATAATTAAAAATTTCTTAAAAAATAATAAAAAAAAAAATAAAATATATATATATATATATATATATATATATATATATATATATATATATATATATATATATATATATATATATATATATATAATAATATATATATATATAAAAGACAAAAATTCTTGCGCAATACCAATGTACTACGTAGTAACATTTAAGTATAGGTAAAAAGCACGGGTTAACTGAGTATTCGTACATCTATTTTAGGATCTATGTTTATTTATTCTTAACTCTTATTTTGATATCCTGTAATGAATTTTATTATTTACCTGCGTAAAATAATTCCCGTCAGAAGACTGACGCTTGGTTAAAAAAAAATTTTTTTTTTTGCGTTAGAATAAATAATAATAATAATAGTTTTTCCTCCTGGGACGAGAACAAAAATTTGCATTTGATTGAAATGAGATGAGGATCGCCATGTTTTATACCCTCATATATTATGCACATTACACACACACACACACACACACACACACACACACACACACACACACACACACACACACACACACACACACACACACACACACATACATACGAATCTAAAATTCAATTTGAAGTTCGATTTGTTACTTATATCCATTGATTTGCTTTTCTATCATCCTCCTCAAATGATAACCGAGGGAGAGAAAGAGGGGAGTACTATTTTTTTTATTAGGTTCACACCACGAGCATGGCCCTTTTCAAAGTGTGTGTGTGTGTGTGTGTGGAGGGGGATTCCCTAGGAAGTTCCTTCCCAGCCCAGGATCCGCAAGAAGGATCGAAACTGTATCTTTAAACATGTGAATCACACTACCCTTATGCCACCCTTCATAGCAGGCTTGAATGCAGTGGTTTAGAGTAAGGGTTTCCAACCGGGAACCAAAGAAGCTTTGATTTCCCCAAGGGAAAATGTTACTTCGGGGGTTCATAATATGAGCGTAAGCCTTAACTGTACGAGTATATGGGGGTCCAATTAGTAAAGTTTGGACAGGAGTTCACAAGTTAAAAAAAAGTTTGGGAATCCCTGAAACCCCTGGTTTAAAGGATATATATATATATATATATATATATATATATATATATATATATATATATATATATATATATATATATATATATATATATATATATATATATATATATATATATATGTTCTTCGTAAATATTCCTTAAATAGGTTATCTTCAAGTTTTGATTTTAAGTGGACGTTGGTGAGCGATGTAAAGTTATATTGGTTAATTGCATATTATAAAACTATTAGCTCTAAAGATTTAGCGCTGAAAAACATGGTATGATAACGAATTATCACACTTACCACAAAGGCCCTCGATTCTTTTATGTAAATAAACCTTTCCTATCGATATTGCTATTGCAACCTTAATTTCATATATATAAGGCTAAATAAAAACCCTCTGAATATGCCGGATATTCAGTTCCTAAGAACGTGCTTATAGAAAGACTCTTTTATGATCTCTTAAGAATTGTCTCTACGGGTTCTTTGTATGTATGTATCATGTATGTATGTATCATGTGTGTATGTACATACGTACGTGTATGTGTTTGTAAAACAGACATAAGAGTTATATATATATATATATATATATATATATATATATATATATATATATATATATATATATATTATATATATTATATATATATATATTATATATATATATATATATATATAATTTTTTTTTTTTTTATTTTTCTTAGAATAAATTTCTTTTTTTATTTCTCAGGTTTTCAATATTCTTCGAATCGAGAGATTTTATTCCTGTTCAATAATTTTCATATATTATAATAATTGTTATATATATATATATATATATATATATATATATATATATATATATATATATATATATATATATATATATATATATATATATATATATATATATATATATATATATATATATATATATATAACATCGAAAAAGGAACCAAGTTGCAATTATTTTATTTCCAACGTATTATTGGAAGACCGAAAAGGGTTTTACAGTGTAAATGAAACGCATATTAATAATAATAAATATACTATATTAATAATAATAATAATAATAATGATAATAATAATAAATATATTATATTTACTAAACTACAGCTATAAAAATAAATCTAATATTCTTATTAGTATTAATATTATTATTTATAATATAAATTTTATTATTACTGAAATTTATTTTACTTTACGGAAACAAAAATAATATTGAATATATTATATTGAGAGAAAAAAAAAAAAAAAGTTGAGATTTCAAAATGTGTATGTGTGTTTGGGTGTGTGCATATATATAGATTCTATGAAGAAGAAACTCGGGAAGAATAAAATATATAGTTTTATTGCCTTTGTATTTTACATCATATATATATATATATATATATATATATATATATATATATATATATATATATATATATATATATATATATATATATATATATATATATATATATATATATATATATATATATATATATATATATATATTATATATATATATAATAATTTGTGAATGCTAGTTTTTGGTTTGATTTTTTATTTTATTGTATTTAATTATTTATGTAGAGTTGTGGCAGGCTTAATAAGCCGAAAACCGACATCGATTTGCTCGTGAAACTATTGTTATATTGCATATGTATTTTACGTCATTCCTTGTCATTGAAAAAAAAAAAATTTAATGATTGTTAGTTTGAGTTTGTTGATTTATATAATTTAATTTTTAATTTAATTTTTATTTTTTATGATTTTTATTTATTTTATTGCATTTACTTTAAAATTTTTAAAGGAATTTTATTGTTTTACTTTAATTATTATTTAATTTAATTTAATTGTAATTTTTATTTAATTTGCTTTATTTCTTTAAATTTCATTAATTTAAATCTAATTTATGTAATTTATTTCTTATATAATTTTTTTTTATCTTAGAAGATATATTGAGCTCGTTTAGGTTATATTTATACACTTATTTATTTAATTACTTTATTTTATTTTTTATTTATTAATTATTTATTTATTTAATAATTTATATTTATATACTTATTTGCTTTTTATTTACTCTACGGTACTTCTTTATTTATTTACTTTATTTATTTATATATTTATAAACTTATTTATTTACTTTTCTTATTTGCATTTACATAAAATTGTTTTATTTTTTTTTTTTTTTTTTATGCATTGTAATTTTATTTATTTAATATTTTAATTTATTTCTCGGAACTCAATTTCAATATGAAAAATGGAAAAGCCTTGCAAGAGATTTATTTGTAAAAGCGAAAGACATATTGGAAGCCCTTTTTTAAGATTGAGAGTTTTTTGAGGGGAATGGGAGGGTGGGGAGCAGGTCGCGAAACCCCCCCCCCTAAAATTTTTTGAGATGGATACGAAATGGAGTAGAAGGAGAGGAGGGGGGAGTGGGGAGGGAGGGATTTGAAAAGGAATAGATGTTTGAGAGAAATTTAAGAAAGTTTTGAGTGTTGAAGTGAAGAAGCTATCAAGAAAACGTTTCTTAGCTGTCACTCCTTTTATAAGGACGTGAGATTTCTTATATATATATATATATATATATATATATATATATAATATATATATATATATATATATATATATATATATATATATATATATATATATATATATATATATATATATATATAAAGTATATTGGATTTTGAATGATAATGTCATGTTATTCTTGGCCAACACCATTAGAATGTGTGTTGAAATACAACTTATAAGGATTATAAATAAATGAAGGCCAAACGAATGTTACATACACAAATTATTTTTTTGTTGTGCCTCGAGATATTTTTATTTCTATTAATGTCATTTAAAATGTTTCTCAAGGAATTTTTTTTGAATTGGTTTCAGATTAGTTGGGACATAATTTCGGTATTTATAACGTGATCAGAAAAAAGGCAAAAATTTCATATATATATATATATATATATATATATATATATATATATATATATATATATATATATATATATATATATATATATATATATATATATATATATATATATATATATATATATAAAAGGAATTTATGATGTAAATAAATTTTCATTATTATTTAAATTTCTTTGTCTTTAGAACATATTGCTGTACATGAGAAGGAAAATTATCCAGTCCTGCAAATCGATAAAAAAAAGTTCGAGATTTCAAAATATGTGTGTGTATGTATGTATGTGTGTGTGTGTGTGTTCTATTATTTCCAACAACACAAATGCAACGATATTGACCCTAGATATATCTATCTGCTCATTCTGGAGTGTATTATTTCGAATGAAGATGCAGATGTTGTGAGGATGATTAATGGCATTATGAACGATATTGCAACAATCG
>SEYY01001008.1:50000-55000 GCA_009176605.1 Armadillidium nasatum
TATATATATATATATATATATATATATATATATAAAATTTGAATTTGCATAAATGATTTACAAGGGGAACAATTAAGAAACCGCTGTAATATTTTTAGAATTTTATTTTTTTCAAATAAAAATTTTTCATTTTTTTTTTTTTTTTTGGAAAAAAAAAATAATAATAATAATAAAATAAAATAAAAATAAGAATCATTGTGTGTTCATTCTCCATTCATTGAGAGAGAGAGAGACACACACACACACACACACACACACACACACACACACACACCCACACAAACACACACACACACACACACTCTTTTGTACTGCCTAAGATGCTGCATTGCTTAATTAAGCAATATAAAGTAACCTATTCTCGAGTTTTGATATTTCAGTCGAATTTAATAACTGGACAAAATTAAATACAAGAATGGACCATTTGAATGTTAGCTACTCTTATCCATTATGGGATATATATATATATATATATATATATATATATATATATATATATATATATATATATATATATATATATATATATATATATATATATATATATATATATATATATATAGTTTAGATAGAGGGGTAACTTCTGATCATTAAAGGATGATTATTTCGTCACAGTCAAGTCAAATGAAGAATAGTTCTTAGCATGGTTCCTAGAGGCTGGAGAACTCTTTTAACCAGTTTTTCTTTCCTCCCACGAACAATTGCAGAAATGTGAAAACTTTCTGCAGTCGACACCAACCCTGCATCATGCGGGATATGATGCATATATATATTATATATATATATATATATATATATATATATATATATATATATATATATATATATATATATATATATATATATATATATATATATATATATATATATATATATATATATATATATATATATATATATATATATATATATATATATATGGTTAAACTAAATTGACCCTTTCATGTTTGACATTTTATTTCCAGCCTTCTCATCTTCATGCTATCCATAACCTGTAACGCGCGCACACACACACACACACACACACACACACACACTCACATACACTCACTCACACACACAGATGGAAAGACTCTCTTAAGTATTCGTTTTATGCCTCGTAAGACGGTAGTAAATGTCTTCTTATAACGCTCTTATAAGCGGTGGTCGTGGCCAGTATTGCTATAACATGGAAAAGTTCTTCAGAGCATTGCTGCTTGTAGTAACGCTTACCCATTAATAACTAAAGTCTTCATGATCTTTGATGCCCCTATATATATATATATATATATATATATATATATATATATATATATATATATATATATATATATATATATATATATATATATATATATATATATATATATATATATATATATATATATATATATATATATATATACTCGAAAGCTTTGGCTCTCCTCATATGATCTGATTCTACCTTTTTCCATACTTTAGTTATCATAGATACTATCATTTTATAGCAGCATTATTCCACAAATCTAAATTAAAGGACGACAAGTCCACGTTGTCAGGCATTTAAATATATTGAAGTCAAACTGTAGATATTTTTAAAATAAAAGTAGGAATATAGTGATTCTTATTATTATTATTATTATTATTATTATTATTATTATTATTTTTTATTATGGATGAGCATAGGGTTAATATATATATATAATATATATATATATATATATATATATATATATATATATATATATATATATATATATATATATATATATATATATATATATATATATACATATACACGAGGGCTTTAAGATATCAAAAGTTTCTACTTAAATATGGCTTCATAAATTATTTTTACATTTTTTTTATTTTTCTTTCCTAAATCACGACACAAAGGAGAGGAGGGCGACCGAGACCGTCTGGACATAGTATAAGTATTACTTAGTAGGATTATAATATAGGAAATTTGTTTGCATTTTTTCATGACCTTGAAAAATGTTTTAGCTTTAGCTCCGCCTACTTTGATGCCAAAAGTATTATTTTCATCACTGATACATATGACGTATAAGTGACGTCATAAAACCTATTGCCTCTTATTAATTATTACAATTTTTATATATTATATATATATATATATATATATATATATATATATATATATATATATATATATATATATTATATATATATATATATATATATACGGTATATATATCGAAAATGGGAAATTCGAAACTTATAATCTGGTACAAAGTTATTAAATTTGGCAACACTGTCGTTGCCGTTTTTGTTTATTTAAAAATGGCAAAGAAACCTGCTTCGTGATTGGTCATGAAAACAAAAACTATCTGTTATTGGAGTCGGGCTATCTAATGACGTAAAAAAATAATTAATATTTTTTTTTAATAAGCATTATTTTACATGTTATTTCTACAAAAAAGATTTAATTAGATTTTAAATGATTAAAAGAAATACAATTTGCTTCATGAGGGTGTTTATTAAAAAAAAAAAAAAATAGACATACACAAAAAGAGCATCACTGTCAATCAGAAAATTATAACATTTATTAATCCTACTAAGTAATACTTATACTATGGTCTGGATAAGGAGTATATTATATATATATATATATATATATATATATATATATATATATATATATATATATATATATATATATATATATATATATATATATATATATATATATATATATATATATATATATATAATAAAAAAAAAAAAAAAAAAAAATTTTTTAATTTTTTTTTTTTTTTTTTTTTTTTTTTTGCCTTCATCTTGATTTTTATCTTTTGATTAAAGAAAAGGACTTGAAGGACGGTATTTTAAGTTTGAATTTATTTCAATGGATTTTATTTTATTTTATTTATTATTTATTATTATTTTTATTATTTATTATTATTATTTTTTTTTATTATTTATTATTATTGTTTTTACGTTATTTTACTTTATTTTTATTTCATCTTATTACTTAACATTATTTATTCTTTTAATTACTACTACTACTCCTGCGTCTACCACCACCTGCTGCAATGACAGACATATAAATGTAAGCAGCAGTGGCCAAAGGTCATTGCCAGGTGACGCCTTCTGAAGCTCAAGTCGGTCAAGGAAGTTTGTCTTACATTAATATTCATAGTTTTAAAATACTTTTATTTTAAATTATCATTTTATTAGGTTATATATATATACGAGTATATATATATATATATATATATATATATATATATATATATATATATATATATATATATATATATATATATATATATATATATATATATATATATATATATATATGAGATGGATCGAATATGCCACTTTTTAAATTATAACTGTTTTATTATTTATTTGTATTGTAAGAGTTGAGAGGGGGGGGGGAAAGGAGAGTAAAATACTTTAAATTTTCTGGATTTCCACTCTAGGATGCAGGCTAGCCCCCAGTCTTGCACATATCCCACCAGTCTTTTTCCCAAAATTCCTTCAATTTTAAAAAGGAAAACAGTAGCTGTAATATTTAGAGCTAAAGTTAATGGTACTCGTTAATATTTGGAGCTAGAGTTAATGGTACTCGTTAATATTTGGAGCTAGAGTTAATGGTACTCGTTAATATTTGGAGCTAGAGTTAATGGTACTCGTTAATAAATAGAGCTAGTTAATGGTACTCGTTAATAAATAGAGCTAAAGTTAATGGTATTCATTAATATTTAGAGCTAATGGTATTCGTTAATATATAGAGTTAGTTAATGGTACTCGTTAATATATAGAGCTAGAGTTAATGGTACTCGTTAATATTTAGAGCTAGAGGTAATGGTATTCTTTAATATTTAGAGCTAGAGTTAATGGTATTCGTTAATATATAGAGTTAGAGTTAATGGTATTCGTTAATATATAGAGCTAGACTTAATGGTACTAGTTAATATATAGAGCTAGAGTTAATGGTACTCGTTAATATATAGAGCTAGAGTTGATAGGATATTCTTTATATTAAATCAATTATTGGATTCAGAAAGGATAATTTTTCAGCTGTTAATTATCAATTAAATCAGCTACGTTTTTTCAACATAGGTCAAACCAGCACCATTAACTCAACACAAGGGAATGAATGTCTTAGTACGACTAGCGCGTAACTTTGTCTTCCATGGCATTTTTTGGGGTATAACTCTGCCATCTACTCTTTTTATCCTTCGGGTTACGTTCTAATGAAACACCCTGTATCATATTATACTTTATTCTGATTGTTATTTTGGAGACGCCCTTAAATTTTTTTACTTTATCAGCTCATATATTATATATATATATATATATATATATATATATATATATATATATATATATATATATATTATATATATATATATAATATATATATATATATATATATATATATATATATATGCTAATTGAAACAATATGTAGATATTCTTGAATTTAATTATTATTATTAAGTAGTAGTAGCTGTAGCAATAGTATAAGCAGCTTGTTTATTTCCTATTTATCAATAATTGTTACGTTTGGAGTCAAAGGGATAAAACAATTTTTAAGTGGATGAAAGTTTTGTCGAGCAAAGGAATCGGAAGATGATGGTGATAAAGGAGAAGGTGAAAGAGGAGTCATTACGAAGAGGAAGAGAGAGATAGAGGAAGAGTAGAGAGAACAATGGTTCTTCTTTTTCTTCTTCTTCTTTTTGTAAGAGGATGTCGGAAGGAAGGAAAGAAGAAGAAGAAGGAATTGACGCCTTTTCAAGAGATTTCAATTTGGATAAAAAGAAGAGAATGTCTTTTTCATAACTCGTGTTTGCGAATTTTTCTTCCCCATTTTTAGTACCTTTAATTCTCTAATCGAATACACACACATACACACACACACACACACACACACACACATATATATATTATATATATATATATATATATATATATATATATATATATATATATATATATATATATATATATATATATATATATTATTATATTCCCGAACATTCGCACATTTTACACATACAACACTCATACTAA
>SEYY01001008.1:60000-65000 GCA_009176605.1 Armadillidium nasatum
GGAAGGGAATTTGAATAAATAAAAACATTTTTAGTTATTTCAGTCATATGAACTTAATTTGAAAAGGGAAAATTATAATTTATATTATTATTATATTATTTTTATTTTTAATTTATTTAAATATTTTAATAAGTAAATAATCTTCATATTGCACTGTTCGTTATTTATAATTTATAAGGTATCAACAATTTATATATTTTAATATAGAAATCTTACATAAGGTTAATTAACTATATATATTATATATATATATATAATATATATATATATATATATATATATATATATATATATATATATATATATATATATATATATATATATTATATATATATATATATATATATATATATATATATATATATATATATATATATATATATATATATATATATATATATATATATATATATATACTAAAGAGCAAAATTAACGCACCATCTACAATTTATCAGTTGAAAGGTCCCGACGACATTGTAGGGTAATGGGAGTGCCTGTGTATGGAGGTGTGTGCCCGTAACTACTCAAATGATGCAGTTTAGCATTGATGGTCTGGGCGTAGGGGCAATATCGACGAAGTACGGTAAAAGGGCAAAACCAGCCAAATTCGGTGAGTGACGTGGTAGGAGAGGTAACGTTACGGGTATGTCGGGTATCGAGTATTGAACCTTTAACGTTTGTGCAAATAATACGGAGATGTTACGGCGGAGTTTGACACGCGGAAACTGTGTGGCAATCATAATACTGTAGCTGAAGGGTACGGCCAACGCCAACTAGTCCGACGGTTCGGGGTCTCCCATACAACCATCGGAAGGGGTTATCGGAAGAGCGCTATCTTTCCATGCCCGCAAGTAGTTACACGTCTTCGATGCAGGGTACCTAACCGGGCAACGATACATAACAGATATGCTCGAACCGTACGTCGTACCATTTGGCCCCTACATCGTTGAAGCCTTCGTCCTCATGCAGGATAACAAAGGTACGAGTTAACTCATGCTTTCACCAGGCGGCCTGGTAGGTAAACCACGGGCAACAACGGCCGTAGAGGACAGACATATACTGTTAATAACAGCTCGCGATCGACATGCAACACCACAGCTGCAGGCTGTCTGTCAGACCCTTATTAGCACGAATACCATTCGACGTCGCCCTCGGAACATGGATCCCACCTACAGAAGCTGGCAAGAGGGCCCCCTCTCCGCAGGAAGCACCGAAGAGCAAGGATGACTTTCGCACAACAACACCTGCATTGGCGGCCCCAGGATTGGGCGAGTGTTCAATTTACGGATGAGTGCCGATTCAGTCTGCACAGCTCCAACAGACGTTCCAGGGTTTATCAGAGGCTTCATGAGCGCTATGTTTCATGCATAATGCAAGAGATACTCGCCTTCGGTGGTGGGTCCGTTATGGTTTGTGGGGGGGGGGTTATATCTTTCCATGCCCGCAAGGAGTTACACGTCTTCGATGCAGGGTACCTAACCGGGCAACGATACATAACAGATATGCTCGAACCGTACGTCGTACCATTTGGCCCCTACATCGGTGAAGCCTTCGTCCTCATGCAGGATAACGTCAGACTGCACGAAGCCAGATGTGTTGGCGATTACCTCAACACGGTAGGGATTCGAACATGGGACTGGCCCCCTTACAGTCCCAACTTAAACCCCATTGAATATCTGTGAGATACACTGAAAGGTGGCTGCAACAGCTACAGCACCAGCCACACAGTCTTAACGACTCGCGATAAACGGGTGTACGCCTATGGGAGGAACTGCCACAGGAAACCATCCAGAACCTCATCTCTAGCATGCATCAAGGGTGTTTAGCTGTCATATGTGCAAGGGGAGGCCACACAAAGTACTGACGGCTAAGGACAGGTGGCATGCACATACACCCTGCAGGTTTGCACCGCACCCTATTATATGCCACGGTGTACCAGGTTTTTCCCACGGTTGGGTACCACATTTTCCCCATTATGTACTGTAGATTAACAATGTTACTACCCGTTTTGTATGTTTCAGTGGTGCGTCAACTTTGCTCTATTATATATATATATATATATATATATATATATATATATATATATATATATATATATATATATATATATATATATATATATATATATATATATATATATATATATATATATATATATATATATATATATAATATTAAACTTTTATTTAATGGAAACTTGGGCCATTGTTTTAAGCTTAATATTTAAAGACTTAAAAAAAAAAAAAAAATTATAATAATAATATAATAATAATAATAATAATAATAATAATAATAAAATAATGTATATTTACCAAAAAAATAAAAAAAAAAAAATTTCATTATTATTATTATTATTATTATTATTATTATTATTATTATTATTATTATTATTATTATTATTTATATAATATAATTGTTTTTTTTGTTTTATTAAATATGTGCTAACGATTGTATAACTAAAATTATCTTTATTGGTAAATAATAGCACTTGTTCGTGCGTGAGCGCGTACAAACACGCGCTCACGCGCAAACACGCGCTCACTCACGCTCATTTACTTAATACTTAATACTTAAGTATTTAATAATAATAATAATAATAATATATATATATATATATATATATATATATATATATATATATATATATATATATATATATATATATATATATATATATATATATATATATATATATATATATATATATATATATATATATATATATATAATATATATATATATAATATATGTTTATATATAATAATATTTAATAGTAAATATCTATATCTTATATATATTATATATATATATATATATATATATATATATATATATATATATATATATATATATATATATATATATATATATATATATATATATATATATATATATATATATATATATATATATATATATAATATTATTATAATATATATATTCGGTTTTAAACAAACAACTTTGTTATAGTATTTAAGGCCATATTTTTTTCTTTATTTTCTAGGGAATTTTTTTTTTTTTTTTTTTTTTTAACTTTTTTTTTTTTTTTTTTTTTTTCGAAATAAAAAAATAAAAAATAAATCGTGAGTTATATCTAATAATTTCATTTCTTGTTATTGTTGTCGTTGTTAGTAGTAGAAGTATCGGCAGAAGCATTTCTACATTCCAATATATATATATATATATATATATATATATATATATATATATATATATATATATATATATATATATATATATATATATATTAATCCGATTTTCCTATTTTTATTTCCCCCTCCTTGATTCCTGACCCTAAAATATGAAGATTTTTTTTTTATTTTTTTTTTTTTTATTCGGGATTTAATTTTGAAATTTTTGAAATATTTTACTATATTCTCTGGCATTGACCTCTTTCTTTATTTCATCCCTACACATCACGGTTAATATTAGAATTTGCAAGGGGAGAGAGAAAGAGAGGAATGGGGTTACGGTTCCCAACCCTCTTCCCCTTCCCCTCCCAATTCATTTTTTCCTTTTCTTTTTTACTGATTTCGAATCCTTAAAATTAAAAAAATGAAAATAAAAATTTTCCATTTATAAATTGTAGGTGTCGTTTTTTCTGTAATATTATAATATATATTATATTATTTTTTTTATAAAAAAGTTCACATCTCACGGGCATTCCCCTATTCTAGGAGAGGAACTATATATATATATATATATATATATATATATATATATATATATATATATATATATATATATATATATATATATATATATATATATATATATTATATATATATATATAAATATAAATTAAAAAAAAAAAAAAATTTATTAAAAACTTGAAATTTTTTTTTTTAAAAATTCTTTTTTTTTAATATTCAAATTCATAATTATAAAATCTTATTAATATTAGGTTTTTAGTTCATTTATTCAAAAAGTGCCCTTCATAACTTTCATGGGGGGGATTGGGGGAAGGAGACGGATTATACTCTTTCTTCTTCCCCCCCCCCACTTTCCCTATTCCTCCTCTTATGTCCCTTTAGATATAATCGTATTAAAATAGATTTAATTTAACCCTTGCATAAGTATATTATAGAAATATTAATAAAGCACACATATATATATATATATATATATATATATATATATATATATATATATATATATATATATATATATATATATATATATATATATATATATATATATATATATATATATATATAATTGTGTGCTTGTTTGTTTCATTTTCCCATCCCATTTGTCCTTTATAATTCCTCATATGTTATTGAAAGAAGTACAGATATAAATTAGGTTGCCAAATGGATCAAAAACAGCGTTTTAGATAGCAATATATCGATTTTTTTGATATATCGAGTAAAATTTTGTTATATCGATATTTGGTTTATAATTTTAAAATTTTTTTATTATTCCTAGAGTAATTGCATTGCAGAGAAACATTTTTCTACATACTGTCCGACCCTTTAATAACAAAATATATATTCGATAATCGATAGACTGCTGTATTTTTAACATTTTGAAAATCGATATATCGATATCTTAAAATTGTGTTGCATTCAATTTTGTCCAGAAAACAGTATGTATTGAACATTATAATTTACAAATGAATGGATGGGGGAACGTAAAACTCATAAGGATATATATATATATATATATATATATATATATATATATATATATATATATATATATATATATATATATATATATATATATATATATATATATATATATATATATATATATATATATATATATGATGCACCGTAGAGAGATTTTTGGCTGGAGACCTACCTGAGTCTCTAAAGAGATGTAATATATTTATATATATATATATATATATATATATATATATATATATATATATATATATATATATATATATATATATATATATATATATATATATATATATATATATATATATATATATATATATATATATATATATATATATATATAGTTTATAGAATAGTGTTGAGCAACAT
>SEYY01001008.1:75000-80000 GCA_009176605.1 Armadillidium nasatum
TATTATTAACAATATTCAACGTTTCGATTTCTGCTGAAATCATTTTCAAGAATATTATTAAAAAAAAAAGTAGCTTCACCAGTTTATTAATTATCCAATACGGTGAATGAAGATTTTTCTGCTAATTAAATTTATCTGAGATGGGTTGGGACGTTATATTTTGGTAGTGTACACTTATAGCTTATTATTATTATTATTCCGTTAATTATTATTATGTATGGTATATAAATTCATGTGTTTTTTAGAGAATGAGTATGTGTGTGTTTGGATGGTAAAAGGAATTCCTTTTTTTTTTTTTTCATTTCTTTTGAAAATCCTCTTTGAGAAATTGTTGTATAATATTTAAAGAGGAGATATAATTCCTGAAAATAAAGCATCCTAAATGATCAAATATCTGCCAACGATAAAAAAAAAAAACATTTGTATAAAAGCCTTTGATCTCTCCTCACAGAAGGACGAATGGGGAGAAAGGGAGAAGAACTTTTGGATTTGTTGAAAAGGCTTTTGGGAAAAGGTGAAATGGAGATGCAAGAGAGAAGCATACTGATGAAAGGATGAAACGGAAGAGAAAAATAAAAAGTATAAAAATGGTAAGAAAGACTGAAAATGAGTAAAGATATTAAAAATAACAAGGGGTATATAACAAGAAATATTGAAAATAAGATAATACAGAAAATGTAACAAGAAACATTGAAAATGAATAAGATAAAACAGGAAATGTGACGAAAAACATTGAAAATGAATAAGAAAAAAAAGAAATGTGACGAGAAACATTGAAAATGAATAAAATAAAACAGGAAATGTGACGAAAAACATTGAAAATGAATAAGAAAAAAAAAGAAATGTGACGAAAAACATTGAAAATGAATAAGAAAAAAAGAAATGTGACGAGAAACATTGAAAATGAATAAAGATAATTAAAAGAACAGGGAAAGAATAAAGATAAAAAGTGGCTAAAAAGATAGATAAAAGAAATAGTAAAAAAGAACTAAAAGCTAAAAATTGTCTTTTTATTCCATTGTTGCATAATCTTCTTGTCAATAATGAAGAAAAACTTTATTCTTTTATCCTTGAATATTCTTATTTGGAAGATTTTTTTTCTTTTCATTCTTCACTAAACTCCCGAAGATTATTTTTTATTTTTTTTATTTTGTATATTTTTTTTTATCATCCTTTGTTCCAAAGTTTCTTTTTTTCTTTTATTTTATATGATATTGAATAGCAGACTTATCGGATGAACTATTCATTCGTTGTACATTATTTCAAAAACATTTTTTTTATTCAAATTTTTTTTTTTTTTATTTTCTCTATTGAGAAATTGATAATTAATATAATCCTTTTATGTTCTTGGATTACAGAATAATAATAAGTCTCCTTTTATATTTTGCTTGAATTGAAAGACGTTTTCGATATATTTTTAAATAGATTCTATTGATAATATTATGCTACTATATTTCTCCTACGTTACCTGTTGGTTTTATTTAAAAAAAACAAAAACAAAAATGGGTTTTTCATTAATACACTGCAAAAATTTGACCTAACGAATGGTTGGGACAAGTGAGAAAAATGTCACAACAAATTTTTTTCCAGTTATAATTAGAAAATAAATCGGTGAAGCGACTTTCTTATGCTTAACATGTCTTTTCTCTATTGAAAATTTTACTGTGACATTTTTACCACTTGTCCCAACGATTCGTTAGGACAATTAATATCCTAGAGGATATGGAATAGTAATATGAAAACCTGTGGAGTCTGACTCGGAGTAGGATGTAATTATGGTGGCGCTGGAGTCACCATTAATTTATTAAATTTAATTTCATAAAGTTTATTAAATTTAATTTGATAAAGTTTACCGACTTCGACCTATAAATTTTAATAATTCCACTTTAAGAACTTGAGGCAATATTTTTTTTTATTTTTGTTTTTTAAATTTTAAATTTTAAAAAATAAAAAAAAAATTTAATAATAATATATAATAATATATATATATATATATATATATATATATATATATATATATATATATATATATATATATATATATATATATATATATATATATATATATATATATATATATATATATATATATAATATATATATATATAATTAGCTTGAAATTTTGCAATTAGAAATAAAATTTAAAAAAAAAAATTAAAAAATAAATAAAAATAAAAAAAAAAAAAAAAAAAAAAAAAAAAAAAAAAAAATTTATTTAAAAATTATTTAAAATTTAAAAAAGAGAGTAAAATAAAGATTAAATTGAAATTAAAATATTGAAGGCTACCAAGTATTTTTTTTTTTTTTCTGAAATCTAAACGCATACGGGTGAAGTTTTATTACAAAACTGTTGCTAGTGTACGGCGAATCTTAAGTAGATTTATGTTTAGTGCATAATTTTCCTATCATAGAATTGTTTCTATGATAAATTAAAAAAAATGAATAAATGAATTAATAAAAATTGTGTTCAGTTTAATTTAAATGTCAGTTATCCTAAGTTTTTTGGGGTCGGTTTGAAAAAGCAATTATATTTTAATTTTCTTTCATTTCCATAATTTCATGCACTAGTAGCATTTAATATTATAGTCATACACGCTCAAATACAAACACACATGCACCGACGAGCGCACGCACACATACATACACACATATACACATAATCAGACTCAAGTGAGTTAACGATGAGTTGACCATATATACGGGGCCGTAAAACACCTTTCGGAATTCTGATAGTTTAAATGACGAAAATGAGAATAGGAAAATAATGTCTTTTAAAAATTTGAATATTAATTAGTAAACTAATTTATAATTAAACTATAGTTAAATTATAATGAATATATTTAAGTATAATAATTAAAATTATGATTGTAATCCTTTTTAAACCTCGTTGAAATAACTATTTAAATATTAGTTATTGATTGGAATCGACTTTCGAGGCTTTCCCCCCCCCCCTCCAACAAAATATGAATTAAATGAATTATTACTCAACAAATTTTTGAAGTTGTGTGCTTCCTTGTGTGTTTGTGTGTGTGTTAAATACCCAATAAGACAGATTGGGTAGAACGATTAATAACTAATATCCAAATTCGGATAAGATTACGCCTATATAGTATTATTAATGGAGAATGTATTATGTGACTTATTGTGAAATATTTTTACTACTACTGCTACTACTACTACTACTTAATGATCTTATATATATTATAGAAAAGCATCAACAGTTTCCAAAATCATGTCGCTTTATTTTTTTATTTATTTTTTTTCTTGAAAGTTATTTATAAATTTATCCTCATTTTTATAAGTGGTGAGTGGGGGGGAGGTTCTGCCCTCTCCCTCTTCTAGCCCCCCTCCCCCAACCTCCTTTCCCATTATTGTGTTGTGCGGGAAGAGCAGGAAACGGAACCGGAATTGTAATATTGAGTGTATATATATATATATATATATATATATATATATATATATATATATATATATATATATATATATATATATATATATATTATATATATATATTATATTATATTTTGGGATGGAGTGAAGTATCGGTATCGGTAAAATTTTTTATAGGAGTAAGTATCGGTTAGTGGTATCGGCAAGTATCGGCATATTTTTAGGTATCGGTATCGGGTATCGGTTTCGGGGAATTTTTAGGTATCGCTACTTCCCTAATATAATATATATATATATATATATAATATATATATATATATATATATATATATATATATATATATATATATATATATATATATATATATATATATATATATATATATATATATATATATATATGTGGATCGGATGTCATATTTTCCAATTTGCGGATGCGGATGCGGATGTTTTTTAATTTGCGGATTTGAATTTTCGAAGTGCGGAATGCGGATGTGGATGCGGATGTTGAATTTCGATGCGGATGCGATTTTGATGAGGATGCGGATGCGGATGCGGATGTTAATTTTTGGGATGAGGATGCGGATGCGGATGTTAATTTTGATATATATATATATATATATATATATATATAATATATATATATATATATATATATATATATATATATATATATATATATATATATATATATATATATATATATATATATATATATATATTATATATATATATTATATATATCACTATCACCTATTTCCAACTTCCGTGAGGTGGTGCCCGCCACAATTCCCTTAGAAACATAACTATTCTTACCTTTCAACGCTTTCACCACCTCCCTCCATCTCTGTCTCCATAAATCTTCTACCCTCGTCTAAACTCAAATTCCTTCCATCAAAATCACTCTCACTCCATCCATCCATCTCCACTTCGGTCTTCCCCTCCCCCTACCCTTCCCCTATCTACATCGGATCTACGTACCTTGCCAACCATTCTGTTCTCTTTCATTCTTCACATATGTCCAAACCATTTTAGCACATCCTCCTCCTCTCTATCAATTACACCCTTCTTCCATTTACACATCTCCCTTATTCTTTCATTTCTAATCCTATCAATCCTTCTCAATTTATATATCGCTCTCAAATCTTTCATCTCAAAGACATTGAAACTTTTTCTCGACCGAGCACTTATCGTCTATGTTTCACACACATACAATACAGAAGGTGAACACATACATTCAAACATTCTTATCTTTATTTCTTTCGAAATTTTTCCTTTCTTCCATACTTTTCTTAGGGCCCCCAATACTTTCATTCCTTCTACCACTCTGTTCTTTATTCCTTTTTCCGTCCCACCCTTTTACTAGATATTCACAGTTTCCATTCTCACACTTCTACAAACCAATTCCTCCTTCCACATTTCCTCATCCCCACCTCCAATCCTCATAACTTTATTCTTCGCTGGATTGAATTTCAATCTCTTGTTTGCACATTTCCCTTCAAACTCTCTCACAAGTATTCTCATCTTTTCTCCAGATTCTGCCACCAACACATGCCGCATTATCTGCAAAAAGTAAAACATTCACTTCACATTCACCCTCCATATTTCTC
>SEYY01001008.1:85000-87500 GCA_009176605.1 Armadillidium nasatum
GCAATGTTAAAATAATATAAAATCTTGATAGCGTTTGAAGGACAGGGTGAAAGCCTGGTGATAATGCTTTGATGTGATCTCGTTTGCTTGAAACTGTTCTTGAATTGAACTTTTTGGATTCGAGGATAGCCCAGCGGTAGAGCTTCGAGCTTTTGTTGTTCTCAGTCGCAACATGCGGTGGTTCGACACCGAAGGGGGAAAGCCTTCTTTATCTTCCTGTTATTACTCTTTGTTTTTCAACTTGTTTATTGCTGTTATTGCAATGTTTAAAATAAATATATATATATATATATATATATATATATATATATATATATATATATATATATATATATATATATATATATATATATATATATATATATATATATATATAGCACAAGGGATGCCATTCTTTCTCATGAATTTTATGTGAATATATTAAACCCCAGGCTTGTACGTTGTGGTGCCTCCTTTCCAGCCACATCTGTTCTGTGAAACTCTGCCATCATCTGTTTTTCCTGCCACATTCAATCTTCCTCTCTCTAACACCTCTCACTTTACAGATTTGCGTTAGGTTGAGATTGGGAGGGTTTTCTTTTATTTTATATTGCTGCCTCCTCCTAGAAAAGGGCTCAGCCCGTTAGCGGTGGTAAACATATATATATATATATATATATATATATATATATATATATATATATATATATATATATATATATATATATATATATATATATATATATATATATATATATATATATATATATATTATATATATATATATATTATAATATATTAATAAATAAAAATAAAATTAAAAAAAAAAAAAAAAAAAAAAAAAAAAAAAAAAAAAAAAAAAATTTCCAAAAAAAATTTTTTTTTTTTTTTTTTTTTTTTTTTTTTTTTTTTTAAATTTATTATTATTTATTTTTATTAATAAAAAATGATTAGAAGGAAAATTAAATTAAACTTATTAATGAAAAAAATATATATATATATATATTTTTTCCAATAATATTTATATTATATAATAATATAATTATATATTATATATTATATATATATATATAATATATATATATATTATATATATATATATATATATTATATATATATATATATATATATATATATATATATATATATATATATGCTAAATACTAGTTTCTATATAATTGTATATATATTATATATAATTTCTATATATAGTATATATATATATATATATATATATATATATATATATATATATATATATATATATATATATATATATATATATATATATATATATATATATAATATATATATATATATATATATATATATATATATATATATATATATATATATATATATATATATATATATATATATATATATATATATATATATATATATGGTCAGACTTTACATTAGGGGCCATGCATAACTCAAAAAGTATTAAACGTACTTTAAAAAGTATTTTTGAAATTTATTTAAAAAATTTAAAAACTATTTTAAAAAAATTTTAAAAAAATGTTAAAATAAAAAAAATAAGAAATTGGAAACTGTACGACATGTTATTAAAAAGAAGGGCATGTAAAAAAACGAACATTTGTCATCGTGGGAACATTTGTCTATGGGGGGCTCTGCCCCCCGTACCCCTCGACCCGTGAGTGATGATGATACTGTAAGCTACTTTTCTTGTAATAATATAATAATAATAATAATAATAATAATAATAATAATAATAAAACACGGCAAGCTTTATAAAATCGAAATCGATCATTTTCTTGTCGACAATTTTCCTCTTTCCTCTGTGTTGGAAGAGTTGCCAATTGCCTGACGTACAATTTTTTGCGAGGCTTATAAAGAAATAAAATTTACTTATGTAATAAAATTTATTTTAAGAATTTATTTTTTATCTCCCAATTTTTCTTACCTAAAATTCGACAAGGATTTCAAAAATATAATCCTTTTTAATGTAGGATTAGTAGTTTTTGAGTTATGCATGGCCCCTAATGTAAAGTCTGGCCTATATATATATATATATATATATATATATATATATATATATATATATATATATATATATATATATATATATATATATATATATATATATATATATATATATATATATATATATATATATATATATATATATATAAGGAGAGTGGATAGTTTAATATTTGTTCTTCTACCGTTGATTTCTATTTAAATTTTCTTTGGCCTTGTGCATAATATTTTTCCTTCTGTTTCCTTAAAAGAGTATAAAAAAAAAGTGGAGGTGAAAAAAAGATGAGAATATATAGGTGGGAGAGGAGAAGTGAGGGGGTAAGAATATATAAGTGGGGAGAGGGGAGAAATGAGGGGGGGGGGATAAGAAAGTTGATTAATTAACATTTGAAAAATTGAAGAAGCTCCGAAATGGAGCTTTAATTTTCAATGGCGAGGTGTCTCTCATTATTAATGGAATTACATTGTCGAGAGTTTTTGGCGGGCGTTGGAATACGTGCCAACGAGTGGAGAGGGA
>SEYY01001008.1:97500-112500 GCA_009176605.1 Armadillidium nasatum
TATATATATATAAAATGGTCTTGCGAATTGTATAGTTTAGGTGCGAATAGGAACATATGTTAATTTTTTTTCTTTTATTATTTTTTTTTTCTTTATTGCTATGTTTATATGTAAAAATCTTTTAATATTTTCTTAAGCATCCCAATACTTTAATATATTTAAAATTGGAAAGTTATCCCCTTTTAAACGATCTTTTATGACCCTCAGAAAAGAAAATGTTATTTTGTAACGGATACTTTAATGTTTTATTTTTGATCCTATTTTTGATTAAATGTTATTATTGTCTCTTTTTACTTGAATTGACTTAAATGACACTTAATTTTTCTTTAAAAAAGATTTGAGGAAATTTTAACACACACACACACACACACACACACACACACACACACACACATATATATTATATATATATATATATATATATATATATATATATATTATATATATATATATATATATATATATATATATATATATATATAATATATATTATATATATATATATATATATATATATATATATATATATTGTACAAAAGTTGGAGGCCGACATGTCCCGATACGCTGCAAATGAAGTTGGGAAAATAAATGAAAGTGTGTGCGTGTGTTCCAAACCCTACAAATAGATAACGTCTAATGAGCATGACTGTTTAAGTTTGTGATGAGAGTTGGACAGAAAAAGGAAGAATGTGTAGAAAGACTTGACGCACGAGCCCTTCTCAATGGAGAGGTATACTGCTTTTTAAGAGTTCAAAAGAGCAGTGTCCGATGTAATTGCGATAGTAGAGAGGGAGACGCAATAATTCAACTGTCAGATATTTAGTTAGTGCGAGAGAGTTGTTAAGAAGAAACACCCTAGACCCCCACCCTTTCAAGGAGCTTTGAGAGTGATACCATCCCAAATATATGAAGCCTATTTTATCCCTTTTAAAACAACACTCACATAAAGAGGAAGAAAAAAGGGTGGCTTGAAGAAATTTTTAAAGGTGCTTCAAAAAACCCTACCATATCTTAGAAGCTTATTTGGAAAGAAAAACAATGTTATTCTTCTAAGAAATATCCATGATTTTAAGGATAAACAAATATATTGTATGTTATTCGAAGAAGTCATAGTGGTATGGAAGGTTGTCGAGTAGAAAGATGGAGGAATTGAAGTTTTTGAGCCCTTGAACTCAACTATGTGTTCTCTGACCAATTGGAAATTCTAGAAACATCAGAGGTTAGTTGCTCTCAAAGGCCACACTCCTAGCGAAAATTAATACTGTTGGGTGGAACGTCTTTCAAAATGAAAAAGGTAATAAAAGGGACAGTGGTCGGCATAGGAGTGGATAGATGATTATGAAATAGAAAGATCATAAATGAAAAGTAGAAAAAAAAAAAAAGAGTTGTGAGTAAAAACAAATCCATGAAGAACACCAAAATTAATAGATTTAAAGGAAGAACGTTTGCCGTTTTCAAAATCTGTTACAGAAAAACCGGAAAGAAAATCAGAGAAAGGTCAGATACTGAAAGATAGAAGTTTGCAAATCAAAGCTTTGTGTCAGACTCTACCTAAGGATTTTCATATGTCTAGCGAAACGGGCAAAAAAAAAAAAATTCACAGAAATGGAGAGACTCAGAGTCAGATGAAAGAGATTTGAGATAAGAATAGAAGATTTGAGATGTTGTAATGAATTGCCAGCTAATAAAACAATCATTATAGAAATGAAATTGATAAGAAATTGAAGAGTTGAATTGGCGTTTTGCTGCATATTTAGAAGTCTGAGTCTATTCTATTCAAGGAGTTGGTGTCTGGGGTATATTGCTGGTGACTTTGGACAGAATTCTTTTTATTTTCTTCAGTAGTTCTGATTCACACTTCCAAGTTTTCGTATATCAAAACATGTCGGCCTAAAATTCTGATTTGTTTTTTTTTTTTTTTGTAAGCATCGTGTAGACTCTTTTTCCCACCGGAGAGTTTATAATAAATTATTCCATAAACATTTGACTATATTAATGAAATTGTATTAATTTTTGTTTTATTGTGTTTTTGCAGGTCACATGTAGTACCGACCCCGACTTATACCTCGACGAGGAGGAGGGGTCTGGGGACCCCGAGGCCTTACCTTCCGAACACATACACAATAAGGATCATTTACCCCCGGACGATGAAGGGGACGAAGGAGATGCGGGATCCGGGATGAAACCCCCTCCATCCGATCACAAAGGGGGCGGAAAGGAGTCTCCTCCCGACGAAGACGCTGAAGATGATTATTATGATTATTACGAAGAGGAGGAGGTCGAGGGCTCCGGTTTTTATCCAACTTACGACGAGAGTCCGTTGAGTGTTGACGAAGAAAAAGATATCGGTGAGTTACTTTTTTTTTTTTTTTTTTTTTTTTTTTTTTTTTTTTTTTTTTTTGCGTGAGCATATTATTATGATGGAATTTTTCCGTTATATATGCTTCCGTTTAGAAGAAAAGTATATATATATATATATATATATATATATATATATATATATATATATATATATATATATATATATATATATATATTATATATATATATATATATATATATATATATATAT
The DNA here is from genome assembly GCA_009176605.1 of Armadillidium nasatum. NCBI lineage: Eukaryota > Metazoa > Arthropoda > Malacostraca > Isopoda > Armadillidiidae > Armadillidium > Armadillidium nasatum. The sequence continues at coordinate 100,073 of SEYY01001008.1, forward strand.
ATATCATATAATATATATATATATTATAATATATATCGGATGCATCCGACCTTCTTATCTCCGTATCTTGTTCCTGTCTCTTCAAGTCTTCCGCAAGAACGGCCCCCGCCATCGCGAGGAGGACGTTTCTGGCATTCGGTGCTGCTAACTGGTCTGACTTGCGGTTGTACTTTTCTGATTTTCCATGGAATGATTACTGCTTTCGTGGGAGGGGTCCCTCGGAGTGTGCTGAGCGTATAACAGAGGTGATTCTCTCTGGCATGGAGGCGTACATTCCATATTCTTTCCCTTCTACTAAACCTAACAAACCTTGGTTTAACTACTTGTTCTCGTGCTATCCGCCGCAGGGATGCTGCCTTCAGAGATTACCGTCGTCTTCAAACTCCAGAAATTCTCATGCAACTTATATTTCATTCCGGAATCGTGCAAAATCTATTCTTCGAGATACCAAAAACTCTTTTCTCCGCCGCAAATGCAATAATCTTTCTGCCACTTCTTAATCTCGCCTTTCTGGCATTTTGCAAAAAATGTCAACTCTAACTTTGCTTCTTCCTCTTTCCCTCCTCTAGCTCTTCTGATGCACAACTGCCATTTACCTTCTACTAAAGCTGAACTTTTCTCAAACTTTTGCCTTAACTCAACTTAGACGATTCCGGAGCTGTTCCCTCCTTCAACCCCCTCTAAACTCATTTATGCCTAAAATTGTAATTTCTTCTAAAGATGTCATTTCTGCTCTCTCTGAGCTTAACACTAAGAAGGCGTACGGTCCTGATGGTATCCCTCCTGTGGTTCTCAAAACTTGTGCTTCCGAGCTTGCACCCTGCCTTGGTAAACTTATTTCGTCTATGTCTTTCTACTTCACCTTCCCTTCTTGCTGGAAACGTGCGCTCATTCAGCCTGTGCCGAAGGGGACCCCTCTCAGCCCTCTAACTATCGTCCATTTCTTTAACCTCCGTTCTTTCTAAAGTTTTTCGAATCTATCCTTAACAGGAAGATTTGGAAACATCTCAATTCTTCTAATCTTATCTCTGATCGCCAGTATGGCTTTCGAAAGAAACGCTCTACTGGTGATCTTCTTTCCCTTCTCTCTGACTCTTGGTCCTCCGCTCTTCGGCATTTCGGTGAATCTTTTGCTGTGGCGCTAGACATATCGAAAGCTTTCGATAGAGTCTGGCACAAAGCTTTGATTTCCAAACTTCCCTCTTTCGGAATCTATCCTTCTCTCTGTGACCTTCTCTCTGATTTCCTTTCCGGTCGTTCTATAGCAGCTGTTGTAGACGGCCACCGTTCTTCCTATAAATCTATTAATAGTGGTGTTCCTCAAGGATCTGTCCTATCCCCAACACTTTTTTTCTAATTTTCATTAATGACCTTCTCTCTATTACTTCATCTCCTATCCACTCCTATGCCGATGACTCCACCCTTCATTACTCCTTTTCAATTTGAAAGACGTCCCTCCCAGCAACAGTTAATAGAGGCAAGGAGGGTGGCCTTGGAGCAACTGACCTCTGATCTATCTCGTATTTCAAATTGGGGCAGAGAAAACATGGTCGTTTTCAATGCTCAAAAACTCAATCCTCCATCTCTCTACTCGACACAATCTTCCACACAACTATGATATCTTCTTCGAAAACACTCAACTCAAACCTTCATCTCTCCTTAATATTCTCGGTGTTTTTTTTCTCGTGATCTTTCTTGGAAAGATCACATTACCTCTCTTTCTAAACAAGCTTCTAAGAGGTTGGGTGTTCTGAGGCGCCTTCAGCATTTCTTCACGCCACTCCAGTTGCTTGCTCTGTATAGGGGTGTTGTTCGCCCCTGTATGGAGTATGCGTCACACATCTGGGGTGGTTCCACACATACAGCTCTCCTGGAAAAGGTGGAGTCTAGGGCTTTTCGTCTTATCAACTCTCCTGCTCTTACTAATTCTCTCCAATCTCTTTCTGCCCGTCGAATTGTTGCGTCACTCTCTCTATACTATCGCTATTACAATGGACACTGCTCTTCTGAACTCTCGTCGCATACCTCCTCCACTGAGAAGGGCTCGTGCGACTCGTCTTTCTACACAGTCTCATCCTTTCTCTGTCCAACTCTCTGACCCCAGACTTAACCTCTATGCTCAATCTTACATTTACTCTACTGGTAAAGTCTGGAACACACTTCCTTCATCTATTTTCCCAACTACCTATGACTTAAGCACCTTTAAACGCCGTGTATCAGGTCATGTCGGCCTGTAAATTGACCATGTTTCCGACTTTCCTCCCAACTCTGGTGGAATTGGTAGGCCTCTGGCCTTTGCCCACCAGAGGAGAAATAAAAAAAAAAAAAAAAATATATATATACTGCAAGTTTTGTAAATCTTAAAAGGAAATGTTTCCCAGAACCCAGAACTTTTTTTTTTTTTTTGTTATACTGCTGTTGCAGCTATAAATTGTCAAGTCTCCATTGTCGCCTCTTAAATTTTATCTCCTCACCTTCCCCCCCCACTCATTCTCCTTTACATCCTATCCCCTCCTGCTCCTCTTCTTCCTCCCTCCCTCCTTCGTGTATGCAAGTTCCTTTATTGAGGCAAATTACGGAAGTGGCTTCTCGTTGTCATTGTATTATAACCTTTCGTGTAATATTTATAACCCTCGATTAAGGCACACTTCCCCCCTTCTCCCCTTTGCTTTTTTTAGGGGGAGGGGGCTTTTCCCGAGGGAATGGAATAGATTCTTCTTCTTGTTTGTTTTGGGACTCTTTGTAGTGTCTTGTTTGAATTATTAATTAAAAGCACACTAGGTACTTTTACATTTATTTGTGGTTTAATTGTTGATCCCATATATATATATATATATATATATTATAATATATATATTATATATATATATATATATATATATATATATATATATATATATATATATATATATATAATATATATATATATATATATATTTTAATTTAACGTTACATTTTTACTCCTTTTGTTTCTACTGATTCATTATTATTATTATTATTATTATTATTATTATTATTATTATTATTATTATTATTATTTGGAAGGGATGGTTTTATTTTTAAAAGGATTTCTTCAGTATTATTAAAATAAGACTGGTTGTAAAAAAAAAAGTTTGCAGCTTGTTTGTCGTTTTTGACTCCCAAAATTCTATATTCTTAATTAAAATCTTTTTGTAAATATAAATTTTCTGTTAAATTAGGAATTATTTTTTTTTAAGCTTTTGCCGTTTTCTAATTAAATTATATTTAGAAAATACAAAGGACAAATGTTTTTGACCTGCTCTAAATGGTGTGAAAAAAGGTGATTTATAGTCAGAATTGGTAGGACTCTTAAGAGTCAAATTATGCAGGTTTTATTTTTCCTTCCTTCTTTTTTTTTTTTTTTTTTTTTTCTCTTTTTTGACTTCCTGTGCATATTTAATACCCACCTCACCTCCATTCATGGAAGTGTGAATTGTGGAAACCTGTTAGTTTCGACCTTTTACATAAATGAGAATGTGGGGTTGGGGGTAATATGTGACGAAAATTTTTTAAATTATTGTGTTAAGTTTCACTTTTAAAGATTTTCTTTTTCACAAAATTTTAATAGATTTCAATTCATTAAAAAAAATAAAAAATAAAAAAAAATTAAATGAATAAACATTTATTTTTTTTAAAATCTTTTCTGATACTAAAAATTATATAACAATGTTAGAGTAAATTGAAAGACTTTTTTTCGTCAATATTATTAATATTATTATTATTTTCTTATATTATTATTTATTATATTATTTATTATTATTTATTATTAATTATTATTATTATTATTATTATTATTATTATTATTATTATTTGCTGACCTTTCCGTTTGAAAGATTCTTTTATTTCGGATCACGTTGCATAATGTCTTCTTTATACGAAAATTTCGAAAAATAATTTTTAAAAAAATATATTTTTACGAAAAAATATAACACACACACAATAAAGAGAGAGAGAGAGAGAGAAGAGAGAGAGAGAGAGAGAGAGAGAGAGAGAGAGAGAGAGAGAGAAGAGAAATTTTCGATTCTGTATATATATATATGATATATAATATATATATATATATATATATATATATATATATATATATATAATATATATATATATATATATATATATAATATATATAATATATATATATATATATATATATGGGAATTTTAAGACGTATAGTAAATTGAAAAATAAGAGTATTTATTAATCACGTAGTAATGTTATGATAACTGTATTATTATTAGTAGCTATAATAATGATTGATATTAATTTATTCGTCCCTCCAGGAAGCCCATTTCAGTTTTGTATTAATACATTTAAAGTATACTATTTTGTCTGTACAACGTCTGTTACTGGAAAGTCAATAAATGTTAAAGATTATTATTATTTATTATAATTATTATTATCATTATTTTTATTAATAGTAATGTTTAAATGTTAGCTAAAAATTCTTACCAAGGGTTTGAGTTTGACCTTTATGTGCAGTTCTCTAAAGGACCTTTTTCACATACATACACACATACATTCATGCACACATACATACATACACAAATGCTTTGATCATAAGATTTTTCTATTACACCGTTAATTTTAAAGTTTCGTCTTAAAGGTGGTTTATTTTGTGTAGGGTGTGTTTTTTAATTCATTATTTATTCATTTATTAATATAAATTTTATGAAAAATTTTGCTCACAAGATCAAAAAAAAATTTTTTTTTTTTTTTTATATTAATCGAATTAAAAGCTGCCTTCAAACATGGGAGCATCAAGCATATTAGATTCTAGACCGTGATAAATTATGGCATCATATTCATAAATGTTGCCATAACCCCATTTTAATGGCTAATGGATGATTTTTTTTAAGGGGTAAGAGGGGGGTGGGGAATATTTTATGGCTTATATTTAAAAAGGCAGTGAAAAAAAGGCTTAATAAAACAGATTGCCGAGCCGATTAAATTTGTAGGTAATTTCCTACTAATATATATATATATATATATATTATATATATATAATATTATATATATATATATATATATATATATATATATATATATATATATATATATATATATATAATATATATATATATATATATATATATATATATATATATATATATATATATATATATATATATATATTATATATATATATATATATATATATATATATATATATAGTATTAGTTGCAGTAGCATCGTAAAAAAGCTTTCTAATGTGAAATAAAACTCTGAATTAGCCTTAAAAAGCGAGGTTGACTCCTGCCTTTTATCTCGTTGAAACCTTTTTAAAAGTTTAGGAGAAAAGGGTAGTTGTGGGGGGGGGTCGGGGGAATTGATAAAAACTTGACCTTTGAGGTTTTAAGTTTGTGTGTGTTTGTGCGCATGTGTGTTTGAGGAAGGAGAGAGAGATACAAGACTTGGTGTATATATATATATATATATATATATATATAATATATATATATATTATATATATATATATATATATATATATATATATATATATATATATATATATATATATATATATATATATATATAATTTCAAGTGCAGTAAGCGCAATCAAATTTAGTCTAATTAAAAATTCCCTCTTAAAAAAAAAATTTAAAAAGGGAACGAATAAGAATAAAATAATAAAAATAAAATAAAAAATTAATGAAACACTCAGCTTTTCTAAGTACAGACATATCCCCTTTTTCAAGTGTTAAATTAAGAATAACAAGACTTAGAACTCAGAATTTAAAAAAATCGAACCTTTGAACTATTCGTAACTGTATTAAAAATACAAGTTCTTGAATCTTTTATCCTAGTATTGTTATTTTTATTTTAAATTTATACTTGATAAGGAGTTACAGTACATCAGAGGTTATAAAGTCTCAGTACACGACATTTAAAAATAATTTTTCAATAAGATTGTGTGTGTGAGAGAGAGAGAGAGAGAGAGAGAGAGTATATAGTGGGGTGGGAGGGGGCAGTGATTTATATATGAAGTGTTTTCCAGACTTCACTTATAGTATGTATGAATGAACTTGGCAGTATGAGGTTTGAGAAGACGTTCAAAGCAAGTGTGTAAACTACTTCGTATTTTTATTAAAAAAGTAATTCTACTAAAAGAGGTCAGAATATCAGTCACTATTAGGGAAAAGGATGCAAATAATCTTCGTATTGAATGAGATTAAGTGAGAATGTACAGATATAGTTCGAGGTGAAAAGCTCTAGACATTTCGGCAGCTACTTTCAGTACTAACTGTAAGAGAAGAACTACACAATTAGTGGAATATAGTCCTCATAGTTTCAAATCATTCCATTCAGATATACAATTTTATTGAGGCGTTTCAGAAGACAGAAACTCCTAACCTCTTCGAAGTCCGTGTAGAGAAAGGAAGAGAGAGACAGACAGACAGACGAACAGAGAGAGGCAATATGATGTTTCCATGAATAATCAAGGGATAAGGGAATATTACAAGAATATTTAAAAATAGGAGAAAGGTATTGAAGAACGAAGTGAAATATTGCCGCTATATATATATATATATATATATATATATATATATATATATATATATATTTATATATATATATATATATATTATATATATATATATATATATATATATATATATATATATATATATATATATATATATATATATATATATATATATATATATATTATATATATATATATATATATAATATATATATATATATATATGCTAAAAGTTGAAATACAAAGAAATTATTATATCTTTTCACCTATTGAAATGACTGGTTGTTACGGGTGTTCTCTTGCTGTAAATAAATTGGCCAGTGGGCGTGTTGTTGTTCAGTCCCTTCGCTGGAGTATTGATCAGCGCGCCAGGACTTAACACAGGAGAGAGAGAAAGAGTCAGCTGAGAGAAAGAGAGAGAGATGAGTGAGTAAAAAGAGAGAGAGAGAAGTATAAAGAGCTCCTCTGGCACTGTCAGGCAGCGAGAGTATTTAGAGCCAGTTCATTGAAATAGCTCTTGGAGAGAAGATAGTGATTTATAAGTAGGATTTAGTTCCAAGTATTTTGAAGTAGAGAAATTGAAAAATAAAATTATAAATAAAAAAATTTAACTAAACGAGCTTTTTGAACATCCGATTGTAGTTGCCAGTGATTCGAGGCAGTTTTTGTAAGCCTTTTTAACAGTGTTTTAGTAAGGCAAAATAGTATTTTTATATATATATTAAAAAAAAAAGTATATTTCGTGGTAATCCCTAGCTTCGCATCATAATAAAACTTTGTCCAGAGTTTTTTTGCTGAATTTTAAACTCTCTTCCCCTGGAGGTTAAAAAATTTAATTTGAACTTTAGAGTTCTTCCTTTTAGTATTTTAATATTTGATCTCTTTAAAACACAAGAGGAAGAGCGAGGATTAACTGAGCATTATTTACCTTTTTTTTCTTTTAATTAAATAAAATTGAAGTTTAGTGCGAAGGAATTTAATTGCTAACAGGTTGGTGTATTTCCTAGTCAATTATAAAGTAAAATTCTTGTGGTTATTATTATTATTATTGTTATTATTATTAGTAGTAGTGGTAGTATCGTTTTTTTAGTATTTACGTCATATTTCAATGATATTATTATTAGTAGTAGTAGAGGCAGTATTTGTGTTTTGGTTATTCTGTTTACTATTATTACTAGTAGTCGTAATATTTATTTTTTAATGTTATTCTACACTATATTCCTATTATTTATTATTATTATTATTATTATTATTATTATTATTATTATTATTATTATTTGCTTATTAATATTGATATTTAAATTTGTCGTCTAATGTTTCATTTGATTGATTTAAATCACATTCATTGTAATAATAGGAAACGCCCCTCGCAGCGTGTGTTCATTTGTGTAGTGGTGAGGGAGGTTAGGGGAGAGTTTGAACCGTGGTTGACATTGAACAATGGTAAAGGCGGGAGAAGAGGAGGGGGGTACACGTATATGAATTGTTTCTTTTACATGAACGAGTGAAAAAGAATGGGGGGGAGGGAGGTAAAGGATGCAAAATATTTTTTTTTTACATTATTTATTTATATTTATTAATTTATTTTATTAAAATTTTTTTAGATGGAAATTATAATCAATAAGTACATAGATGCATAAAAGTAGCAAATTTCTTTTCGATATATATATATATATATATATATATATATATATATATATATATATATATATATAATATATATATATATATATATATATATATATATATATATATATATATATATATATATATATATATGTGTGTGTGTGCGTGCGTAAACAGGTTTGTGTATACTTTAAAAGCTATTGAATTTAGTTAAAATTCTTCAAGAGTACAAAGTTCTTTCAATACAAAAGAGAGGAAATTGAAAATTGAGAACTTTTATTTCTACACCGAGTTTAAGATTTAAAGCATAATTAAGTTTTCAATCACATATATATATATATATATATATATATATATATATATATATATATATATATATATATATATATATATATATATATATATATATATATATATATATATATATATATATATATATATATATATATATACACAAAATATCGTAAGCCCATTGTTCATGTGAGTGCAACCCTTAAAAGTAGCATGTACAATACAGATAGAAGACCCTTCCCTATTACTGCCTGAAGACTTTTCCCTACACCTGAAGACTTTTCCCTACACTTGAAGACTGTTCCCTACACCTGAATACCTTCCCCTACACCTGAATACCTTCCCCTACACCTGAAATACCTTTCCCTACACCTGAAATACCTTCCCCTACACCTGAAACACCTTCCCCTACACCTGAATACTTTCTCCTACACCTGAATACCTTCCCCTACACCTGAATACCTTCCCCTACACCTGAATACCTTCCCCTACACCTGAATACCTTCCCCTACACCTGAATACCTTTCCCTACACCTGAATACCTTTCCCTACACCTAAAATACCTTTCTCTACACCTGAAATACCTTTCTCTACACCTGAAATACCTTTCTCTACACCTGAATAACTTACCTTACACCTGAATAACTGACCCTACACCTGAATACCTTCCCCTACACCTGAATACCTTTCCCTACACCTGAATACCTTTCCCTACACCTGAATACCTTCCCCTACACCTGAATACCTTCCCCTACACCTGAATACCTTTCCCTACACCTGAATACCTTCCCCTACACCTGAATACCTTCCCCTACACCTGAATACCTTTCCCTACACCTGAATACCTTACCCTACACCTGAATACCTTACCCTACACCTGAATTCCATACCCTACACCTGAAGACCCTTCTCTACACCTGACATGTTCCAGTGCACTGTGTTTGAAAAGAGCATTCCAGGAATTACCGGTGTAAGGCGTCGTGTTTTTCAGGTATTATCTAGGATTATATAAAACGGTAACGGAGAAGAGATTTAATGAGTACAATTAATAGTTGAAAGAGTTAGTAAAATAATGTGAGTGATTGATGCATGCATGCACGTTGTAGTTTTCAAAACTTGATAAGAACTACAGCTTTTTCTATACATAGCAGGTGACTTCGGTTCCGTTTAATAATTCTACAGGTAGATTGTAAATATTCAACACTTTCTATGAAAATTATCACTTGAATAAAATTTTGTGTTTCTGGTCATGTCGGTTTGTTCTTTTTATATGGAAATGGATTCTGTTGATAATTCTTCTCCGGTAGGTGTCAAGAGATACTTGGCATTTTATTATATATATATATATATATATATATATATATATATATATATATTATATATATATATATATATATATATATATATATATATATATATATATATATATATATATATATATACTGCAAAAATTGTCCTAACGAATCGTTTGGGACAAGTGGCAAAAATGTCAGTCAAATTTTCAATAGAGAAATGACATGTAAATCATATAGTCGCTTCCGGATTTATTTTCTAATGGGAAAATAACTGAAAAAATTTATTGTGACATTTTTCTCACTTGTCCCAACGATTCGTTAGGACAAATTCAGTATATTCTATATATATATATATATATATATATATATATATATATATATATATATATATATATATATATATATATATATATATATATATATATATATATATATATATATATATATATAAAGTTTTTATCAGACTTATTTTTCAGAAATAGTAAAATTTTGAGAAAAATAATAATAATAATAATTTTTTTGATAAAGGCATAGTCGGAATTTGAACACTTGGCTTTAAGCCAGTTGTTTTTTATATAATAATAAAATTTTTTAGTTAAAAACAGCAGTACATTATTATCATTATTATTATTTTATTATTATTATTATTATTATTATTATTATTATTATTATTATTATTATTATTATTATTATTATTATTATTATTTCCTTGAAAAGAAACAATTTTAAGTTCATAAAAACAAGGAATTTGTTTTAAGTATTTTAAGAAATTTACTTTTGTGAAACACGAGTAATGGCTAACCATATTATACGGGTATATATATATATATATATATATATATATATATATATATATATATATATATATATATATATATATATATATATATATATATATATATATATATATATATATATTATATATATATATATATATATATATATATATATATATATATATATATATATATATATATATATATATATATATATATATATTATATTATATATATATATATATATATATATATATATATATATATATATATATATATATATATATATATATATATATATATATATATATATATATATATAATATATTCGTGCGGAAAGCATTTCAGCCCTGGATGGTGGCTATTTTGCGCTGAAAACTAGTTCTAGAGTTTGGTTTCCAGATGAAGTGAGGAAGAATTAGGATTATTAATCATTAGATTATATGTAAAATGATTTTCATGTGTGAAAATGCAAAATTTGTTGTTAAATGCAAGTGAATTAGCCAGGAGGAGGATTAAGTCATTTTTTGTTTTGGTATTGAAGTTAGATTAAGAATCAATGAACGTCTCAGTCATTCAATTTGTTACATTCGACGTTAGGGACTCTGAATGTTATGGAATTAATTGACAAGTAGGTGGAGAAATTTTTTGACATGTGTAATGTCCGTATTTGAAGTGATTATGACCTGCGGGAGGTAATAATACAAAGACTACAACATGGTTATAGTTATTTAAGATTGAAATATTCACACACTAATATTAGCTTTCACATTGCAAGATTTTTCTCGATAATTAAATTGGCAGACCAGCTTTCATTCCATCTTGCCTTGAATTCTTCGATCAATTGAGGAATGCATTCAAATGATAGAGGAAATTCTCGCTTGATGACAATAGGTAGTGTAGCGGAAAACTGGCAGTGAGAACGAACGAGTTTAAATTCCGGATTTTTAAAAATATGAATAAATTGGTTAAATTAGCGTACGCACGTTCCCGACCTTCCTAAAAATTCTTGAACATTCTTTGACTTATGCATAACCACTGGTCCCTCTAGCTGAAAATATATCATTGCCGCGTCTATTAATACCTCTGAAAATAAAATTATAGTTGTTAATTTCAAGGCTTCCTTTTCATTCTCAACCCTCCCCTAAGAGTATCTTCTGGTATTTGGAGGCTCAGCGTATCTTCTACGTCGACTATTTTTGGAATGTATATTTTGACTTAGGACTTTAGGAGACGTATCGTTCTTTACCAAAGAGGTGAGACTCGTAATCGGTGTTATTTTAAAATTGTTTTGAGTCTAGAGATACCTTTTAATCTTTAACTTCGTAATCTTAAACTTCCTGATCTGGATAGTGGATAGAAATTCTTAATTAAAAATCTTTAACATTGTGTAAATGCCTCAGAAAATTAGTATTTATAAATTAATTCATTCATAAGTAAGTTTTAATTTCATTATTATTATATTATTATTATTATTATTATTATTATTATTTATTATTATTATTATTATTATTATTATTACAACCTATTAACTGAAAAAATTTTATATTTAAGTTGCATTGCACAATATTGCAATGTTTTCTAACAGTGATTATTTTAATATTAATTATTATTATTATTATTATTATTAATTATTATTTATTATTATTATTATTACAATAGCCCTATTCAACTCAAACTTTTATATTTGAATTGCACAATATTGCAATGTTTTTATAACTGAATAATTATTATTATTATTTTTATTATTATTATTATTATTATTATTATTATTATATTATTATTATTATTATTAATTGTTGAGGAAGAGTTTTGAAGTGGATTTTATTTGGCCATAAGATTCCTTTTTAATAAGTTCCCTAGTCGGAAGAAGGATAGAAAAGCATAAAAGGTCTCTCGGTGGTAGTTCTTTAGAGCTCTTTTATCGCCAATTAAAA
>SEYY01001008.1:115000-117500 GCA_009176605.1 Armadillidium nasatum
TATATATATATATATATATATATATATATATATATATATATATATATATATATATATATATATATATATATATATATATATATATATTTTAAATGTATTTGAACACATCGGGATGCCTTAAACAACACAGGGATTGTTTTGACAATATCTTGATTGCGGAATTAATAACCAATAGAAAGGTGCTCTCCTGCTGAGTTTCAATCTAAAATGTCATTAACTTTTTTCTTTGTGTGTGTGTGTGCGCGCGCGTGCGTAGACAGCGTTTGCCGGGGAGGTAGGGAGAGTGGGAGGCTGGGGTCACCAAGTTGATTACCTCATTTTCTTATTTTGATAATGATTTGCTTCTCCTCGCCTTAGGATTAAATTTATGGTTAACGGTAATTTCAATCAGTGGAACTTTAAAAGTTAATAAAATATTAAGAGTGTATTAAAATGTTAATATTGATTTTAATTGGTCTTTCTCATATTTTTTTTTGTCTGTTAACCCTTTTAAGGGTTGCTGATGCCCCTTAATTCAAGGGGTCTCCGAAAAATATATACGAGGGAATTCAAATAGTTCTCAGACAAACGTAATAAAAATTGTGTGAACTTTTTTGATTTTCCCTCATATATAATATATTATATATATAATATATATATATATTATATATATATATATATATATATATATATATATATATATATATATATATATATATATATATATATATATATATATATATATATATATATATATATATATATATATATATGATTTGTGTTTTGTGTCTGTGTGTGATCCTTAAGGTTGTCAATACTTTAAGAAGATTATAAAGTTATCTTTAGACAAAAAGGATTAAAAACCACTGGATTGTTTCAAATTTTTTTATAGAAAATGATTTTTTTTTAAATTTTTTGTAGCATTCTAATAAAACATTAAAAGTTTGTCCTTGAAAGTTTTTGTTCCAGTTGATAGGTTATTGAAAGGTTGTTCTTGAAAGTTTTTCTTCTAGTTAGTAGGTTATTAAAAGGTTGTTCTTGAAAGCTTTTGTTCTGGTATAGGTTATTAAAAGGTTCTTGAAAGTTTTCTTCAAGTTGGTAGGTTATTAAAAGGTTGTTCTTGAAAACTTTTGTTCTGGTAGATAGGTTATTAAAAGATTGTTCTTGAAAGTTTTTGTTCTGGTAGATAAGTTATTAAAAGGTTGTTTTTGAAAATTTGTTCTAGTTAGTAGGTTATTAAAAGGTTGTTCTTGAAAGTTTTTGTTCTGGTAGATAATTTATTAAAAGGTGGATCTTGAAAGTTTTTGTTCTAGTTAGTAGGTTATTAAAAGGTTGTTCTTGAAAGCTTTTGTTCTGGTAGATAGGTTATTAAAAGGTTGTTCTTGAAATAGTTTTTGTTCTGGTTGATAGGTTATTAAAAGATTGTTCTTGAAAGTTTTCTGTTCTGGTAGATAAGGTTATTAAAAGGTTGTTTTTGAAAAGTTTCTCTTCTAGTTGGTAGGTTATTAAAAGGTTGTTCTTGAAAGTTTTTGTTCTGGTAGATAGGTTATTAAAAGGTTGTTCTTGAAAGTTTTTGTTTGGTAGATAGGTTATTAAAAGGTTGTTCTTGAAAGTTTTTGTTCTAGTTGGTAGGTTTTTAAATGGTTGTTCTTGAAAGTTTTTGTTCTAGTGATAGATTATTAAAAAGTCGTTTTTGAAAGTTTTTGTTCTAATTGATAGGGTATTAAAAGGTGGTTGTTATAAGTTTTTGTTCTGGTTGAAAGGCTAATATATTTCATAGTGGTAGGTTTTTACTTTTAATAATTAGGTAGTTACGTGTGTTTAAATAAAATGAATTGTTTGCCGCTGAAGAGGTTAGAAAATTTGACGTAATTTTAATGTCCAATTTTATTTTTTAATATGTTTTGATAATTTTTTTTCCTTCGTTCACTTTTAATGGAATCGTAAACAGAAGCCATCGATGACGTCAAAGTGGTCATAAAATATGCCACACTCTTGGGTTTTCCTTCCAATAATGCCTAATTATGCATTTTCAAGCATATCAGTCAAACCATATTGAATAGTAATAATAGTCTCTACTAATAGAATTTTATCCTTTACATATAATAATAAGAATAATTAATTTTTAGTAGTTTATTTTATATATTCGTCAGAAATTTCTTAAGAGTAATTTCCGATGTAGATTTAATAAAAAATTTTAAACATAAATTAAAAGTTAATGTAATAAAGTAGATACATAACATTGGTAATAGAAACGTATTTATAAATATTTCTAGTTATTTAAATGGAATTTTTTTTTTTTTCCGAAGTTTTTTTTTTTTTTTTTAAGAAATTTTTTTTTTTTTTTAATCTTCCATTAAAATTTTAGTGGCCAACTTTAGGACTCTTCGCTCTTCACTTGATAATCATTTTTTTTTTTTTTTTTTTTCTTATATTCTTTTAAATCTAATTTTAAAGAGGTTGCAAATGTCATTGATATATTCTGTTTCCTCAATTTTCTTTAAATTTTCATTTTTCTTAT
>SEYY01001008.1:125144-130144 GCA_009176605.1 Armadillidium nasatum
CTTAGGACTTTAGGAGTCGTATCGTTCTTTACCAAAAGAGATGAGACTCGTAATCGGTGTTATTTTAAAATTGTTTTGAGTCTAGAGATACATCTTAATCTTTAACTTCGTAATCTTAAACTTCCTGATCTGGATAGTGGATAGAAAATCTTAATTAAAAATTATCTTTAACATTGTGTAAATGCCTCAGAAAATTAGTATTTATAAATTAATTCATTCATAAGTAAGTTTTAATTTCATTATTATTATTATTATTATTATTATTATTATTATTATTATTATTATTATTATTATTATTTTTATTACAGACCTATTCAACTGAAAATTTTATATTTAAGTTGCATTGCACAATATTGCAATGTTTTCTAACAGTGATTATTTTTATATAAATTATTATATTATTATTATTATTATTATTATTATTATTATTATTATTATTACAATAGCCCTATTCAACTCAAACTTTTATATTTGAATTGCACAATATTGCAATGTTTTATAACTGAATAATTATTATTATTATTTATTATTATTATTATTATTATTATTATTATTATTATTATTATTAATTGTTGAGGAAGAGTTTTGAAGTGGATTTTATTTGGCCATAAGATTCCTTTTTAATAAGTTCCCTAGTCGGAAGAAGGATAGAAAAGCATAAAAGGTCTCTCGGTGGTAGTTCTTTAGAGCTCTTTTATCGCCAATTAAAATCATTAAAGTAAAGCATGTGTTTCCCCAACTGAAATTCTCATTGGCTCTGCCACTTTCAGGCTCACTCACTTCACACTCTTTATTTCGCTCAATTTTTAGTTTATTATAATAATAATAATGATAGTAGTAGTGATGAGAATGATAATGATAATAATAATAGTGATAATAATAATATAATAATAATGATTGTTTATAATGAGAATAATAATTAAAGTCATTACCAAATTATAATAATGATAATAATAATATAATGAAATAATAATAATAATAATAATAATAATAATAATAATATGATGATTAATGAGAATAATAGTAATAGAAAATAATGACCAAATATATAACTAATATATATATATATATATATATATATATATATATATATATATATATATATATATATATATATATATATATATATATATATATATATATATATATATATTATATATTTATTATTTTTTTTTAATAAATGTAGGAATAAAATTAATAATAAAGAGTTAAAGAAGGTATAATATATAAATAAAAGAGAAAAAGAAAAACTGTAACCAAGATTATATCCATTTAAACTTTCAATATTTGCATATAAAATCAGATATGCAAAAACACCGTTCTTCGATATTATATATAATGTTAAAGAGATGCTTGTGCTATATCGAATATCTTGAGTAATAATAATAATAATAAAATTATAATGATGATAAAAATAAAAATAATAATAATAATGAAAATAATGATGATGATATTTTTTTTGTGTGATATTATGTAATGTTAAAGAGATGCTTGTGTTATATCGTATAACTTGAGTATAATAATAAGAATAAAATAATAATAATAATAATAATAAAATAATGATATTTTTTTTTGCGATATGTAATGTTGAAGAGATTCTTTTATTATATCGAATATCTTGAGTAAAAAATAATAATAAAATTATAATGATGAAAAATAAAAATAATAATAATAATAATAATAATGATAATAAAAAGAATAAAATAATAATAATGATAATAATAATGATGATGATGATGATGAAAATATTTTTTTGTGCGATATTATGTATTGTTGAAGAGATTCTTGTATTATGTCTCATCTCTTGAGTATAATAATAATGATAATAATAATAATAATAATAATAATAATAATGATATTTTTTGTGCGATGCTTGCTTGTATTATGTTGAATATCATTGGTATAATAAATGATAATAATAATAATAAATTTTTTTTGTGTGTGTGTATAAGGTGTTGGCAGTATCCTTGCAATTTCTTAGAGAAAACAAGCTCTTATAATTTTTGACTTTAAAAAAAATTTTTTTTTTTCATATTTAAAGGTTCTTGTTAATTGAAGGAGGGGGATAATGTCATGGTTGTGAACCCCCCCTACCCCCTATTTCAAGAAGGATAAAAAACCTGCGAGAAACTGGTTAAAATCAGGCTTTATCATCATCTCTATAATATATATATATATATATATATATATATATATATATATATATATATATATATATATATATATATATATATATATATATATATATATATATATATATATATATATATATATATATATATATATATATATATATATATATATATATATATATATATATATATATATATATATATATATATATATATATATATATATATATATATATATATATATATATATATATATATATATATACTATTATATATATATAATTATATATATATATATATATATATATATATATATATATATATATATATATATATATATATATATATATATATATATATATATATATATATATATATATATTATATATATATATATATATATATATATATTTATGGAAATAAGAATTTTTTGACAAAGAAAAAAAAATTTATAAGAAAATGTTTTTAAAAAATTTCCGTTATTTTAATAAATTAAAAAATTTTATAAGGAAATTTAAATTATTTTCTTAACTCTTATTCAGATGTGTAAATACATTTAATTTTAATATATATATATTATAAGTATCTTGAGAACATTAATTTTAAAAATTTTTAAATATGTGAGAACATGTAGAGACATGCAAAAATTCTAGTATTTTAAATTTAGAACTCTTTAAATTGTTGTGAAGAAACAAAATCTTTTCTTCAGTTTCTGGAGTAATTCAATTTGGTCTTGGAGAGTAGTATTTGGTCCCCATTACTAAACAGCCTTTCACTCTCTAAAGAAGAAGGTTGAACAGAAAGATATTTATAAGCCCAATATATGTAAATTAATCGGCCAGATAATCGGCAGAAAATTGACGATAACGATTGAGGGAAAGTGTGCTGATTTTGACTGTGATGATTAATGGTCCTATCTATATATATATATATATATATATATATATATATATATATATATATATATATATATATATATATATATATATATATATATATATATATATATATATATATATATATATATATATATATATATATATATATATATATTTTAAATGTATTTGAACACATCGGGATGCCTTAAACAACACAGGGATTGTTTTGACAATATCTTGATTGCGGAATTAATAACCAATAGAAAGGTGCTCTCCTGCTGAGTTTCAATCTAAAATGTCATTAACTTTTTTCTTTGTGTGTGTGTGTGCGCGCGCGTGCGTAGACAGCGTTTGCCGGGGAGGTAGGGAGAGTGGGAGGCTGGGGTCACCAAGTTGATTACCTCATTTTCTTATTTTGATAATGATTTGCTTCTCCTCGCCTTAGGATTAAATTTATGGTTAACGGTAATTTCAATCAGTGGAACTTTAAAAGTTAATAAAATATTAAGAGTGTATTAAAATGTTAATATTGATTTTAATTGGTCTTTCTCATATTTTTTTTCTGTTAACCCTTTTAAGGGTTGCTGATGCCCCTTAATTCAAGGGGTCTCCGAAAAATATATACGAGGGAATTCAAATAGTTCTCAGACAAACGTAATAAAAATTGTGTGAACTTTTTGATTTTCCCTCAAATATATATATATATATAATATATATATATATATATATATATATATATATATATATATATATATATATATATATATATATATATATATATATATATATATATATATATATATATATATATATATATATATATATATATATATATATATGATTGTGTTTTGTGTCTGTGTGTGATCCTTAAGGTTGTCAATACTTTAAGAAGATTATAGTTATCTTTAGACAAAAAGGATTAAAAACCGCTGGATTGTTTCAAATTTTTTTATAGAAAATGATTTTTTTTTTTTAAATTTTTTGTAGCATTCTAATAAAACATTAAAAGTTTGTCCTTGAAAGTTTTTGTTCCAGTTGATAGGTTATTGAAAGGTTGTTCTTGAAAGTTTTTCTTCTAGTTAGTAGGTTATTAAAAGGTTGTTCTTGAAAGCTTTTGTTCTGGTAGATAGGTTATTAAAAGGTTGTTCTTGAAAACTTTTGTTCTGGTAGATAGGTTATTAAAAGATTGTTCTTGAAAGTTTTTGTTCTGGTAGATAATTTATTAAAAGGTTGTTTTTGAAAATTTGTTCTAGTTAGTAGGTTATTAAAAGGCTGTTCTTGAAATTTTTTGTTCTGGTAGATAGGTTATTAAAAGGTTGTTCTTGAAAGTTTTTGTTCTGGTAGATAATTTATTAAAAGGTTGTTCTTGAAAGTTTTTGTTCTAGTTAGTAGGTTATTAAAAGGTTGTTCTTGAAAGCTTTTGTTCTGGTAGATAGGTTATTAAAAGGTTGTTCTTGATAGTTTTTTGTTCTGGTTGATAGGTTATTAAAAGATTGTTCTTGAAAGAGTCTGTTCTGGTATAGGTTATTAAAAGGTTCTTGAAAGTTTCTCTTCAAGTTGGTAGGTTATTAAAAGGTTGTTCTTGAAAGTTTTTGTTCTGGTAGATAGGTTATTAAAAGGTTGTTCTTGAAAGTTTTTGTTTGGTAGATAGGTTATTAAAAGGTTGTTCTTGAAAGTTTTTGTTCTAGTTGGTAGGTTTTTAAATGGTTGTTCTTGAAAGTTTTTGTTCTAGTGATAGATTATTAAAAAGTCGTTTTTGAAAGTTTTTGTTCTAATTGATAGGGTATTAAAAGGTGGTTGTTATAAGTTTTTGTTCTGGTTGAAAGGCTAATATATTTCATAGTGGTAGGTTTTTACTTTTAATAATTAGGTAGTTACGTGTGTTTAAATAAAATGAATTGTTTGCCGCTGAAGAGGTTAGAAAATTTGACGTAATTTTAATGTCCAATTTTATTTTTTAATATGTTTTGATAATTTTTTTTCCTTCGTT
>SEYY01001008.1:140144-142644 GCA_009176605.1 Armadillidium nasatum
CTCTCTCTCTCTCTCTCTCTCACACACACACACACACACATTTTGCAACCCCGTCCCTCCTTTTATCTTATACGAAATTCTGAACGCTGCTCCCATGTACATAGATGAAAGTGAAATATCGCTTGTGTGCTTGCTTTAAAAAAAAAAAAATATATATACACACATAGACATAAAAATGCCTTTAAATATGTATCACAACCAATTCCCGATTCCCTAATTCCGGATCTCCGAGTTTGGAATAGCGCCGATATTGACTATAGTTTATAGCCTATTTCGTTTGTATCGTATGATCTTTTTCTTTTTTTTTTTTTTTTTTTTTTTTTCTTTTTCTTTTTCTTTTTTTTTTATGTCTAACGTAGTCGGAGTGATTGCCATTATTATTATTGAGATGTTTCAGGCAACATTAAATTGCGAATTTCTACGGATTTATGGCTTGGGTTATTGGATAATTATATGAACACACACACACACATATATATATATATATATATATATATATATATAATATATATATATATATATATATATATATATATATATATATATATATATATATATATATATATATATATATATATAGTTTTCAGTTCCTCGAAATCTCAATTTTTCAACTGTCTGCTTCAATACAATTATAATACTCTGCTCTGTATGTAATTAAGATATCTTCAAAGACATCTATTCAAAGATTTTGTTTATTCTTTAAATTTTTTTTTTTTTATCTTTTGTGTATATTGTTTAGGTATTTGTTTTTAGTCCATTTGTAAATGAGTAAGTTTTTTTTTTTTTTTTTTTTTTTTTTTTTTTTTTTTTTTTAAATGGGGCGTTCTACCCTTAATTGAGGAAGGGAATCTTTTTCTAGGAATCGTTCATTTGACCTTCATTGTACGAATTTGAAAGGGTGGAGCACTGGAGTTTAATGTTTAGGAAATGAATTAACTCATTTAGGTTTTTTAAAAAAATTAATTTTTTGTTTGTCAAATGAATTAAAATGGAAATAAGATTTTTTTTTTTTTGACAAGTTTAAAAGAAAATTAATTTTTTTTATTTTATTATAATTAGAAAAAAAGAATAGAATTTTCTTTTTTCATGAGGGAATTTAATTGAAAATTTATTTTCATAATTAAAAAAAAAAAATAAAAAAAAAAGATGGATGGAAAAGAAAGCAAACAAGATCATTGATGAAATAGTGAAGTTTAATTAAGGTACAATTGTACTTAAAAAAGTGTACGTGTAATACACCACCGTTTAATCACATTTTAAAAAATTTCTAATACAATTCTGTGTACTCAAAATTGTATTTATAGTATAAGTACTCGGATATATATATATATATATATATATATATATATATATATATATATATATATATATATATATATATATATATATATATATATATATATATATATATATATATATATATATATATAACGTGGTAAATTAGAGAGAGAATAAGAGTAGTATTGAGCTACAGAGAGAAAAGTTAGTGAGAGAGAGAGAGAGATGGAGAAGTTAAGGAAGATAAATGAAAGGGAAAAGGCAGTCATACATCGTAATGCTTTCTACTTAATTAAATGGAGTCCATTCACGCTCTCTCTAATTAGAAGGAAAAAAAAAATTAGGGAAAAAAGGCTGTGGGGAACTTGGCTCGGCTCTAAGTCGCTTGAATTGAAAAGCAGAAGCACCTAATTAGGGATAATATAAAATGAGACGAGTGTAATATAAGAGGATTAAATGGGGAAAGAAAAAAGTTAATGCTCATCATATATATATATATATATATATATATATATATAATATATATATATATATATTAATATATATATATATATATATATATATATATATATATATATATATATATATATATATATATATATATATATATATAATGGTAATTTAGTTTGTAATGCAGTTAAATTTTATTTTAAATATATGATTTGTTCAATAGAAAGCAAATAAAATTGAATATTTAAACATCTGTATCGATCGATATTTTGGTAAATATCGATCTTCCCTTAAAATCGATATCCATGTTTCAATTTTTAGTTATGACTGATTCTACAGGAGCGAAGAAATGTTTGTCACAGTTGCTTGACGATGCCGTTCTTGCCCTTTGCAATTTAATATGAATTTTCTTCTAGAGTCTTAACGAGCGTTTTCACCATAACCTGTGCTGGCGTTTTAGCAACTACGAGCGAGAAAGCAACGCCTCTGAAGTCATTAGCGACTGCTAGCGGTAAAAAAATGTGAATCTTATTTACACACTAAGCAAAACGGGAATTTTACACCGTATAACACGTCACAAGCAAGCTGCTTCTGTGTTTGTGTGATGAATTTTATTTACTATTTGTAGTAGAAGTATTGTTAATGGAACATAGCATAAAAGTATCACGTTGAACGAACTTTAGATTGTGTTGTGACTCTACCAACGTATCTAGAAAAGGTTAGACCCTCTATACACAGAATCTTGGCAATGCTACTTTGAATTTCTTTTCCA
>SEYY01001008.1:150144-152644 GCA_009176605.1 Armadillidium nasatum
AATGGTAGGCCTCTGGCCTTTGCCCACCAGAGGAGAAATAATAAAAAAAAAAAAAAAAAAAAAAAATATATATATATATATATATATATATATATATATATATATATATATATATATATATATATATATATATATATATATATATATATATATATATATATATATATATATATATATATATATATATATATATATTTTTTTTTTTTTTTTTTTTTTTTTTTCCATTTCCAAATTAAGCTAATTTTCACATATTTAGTTTTAAAAAATTTATAGTTTTATAATTTTTTTAATTTAATAAAAGCAAATTTAATTAAATTTAATTTTGTTTTTATATTAAATAAGTAATGGAAAAAATTTTTTTCCCTCCTTTTTCATGTGGCAAATTGCGCAAAAATGTCTCGGTGTGTCGTCCCGTTTGACCTTTTTTTCCCGAGTTTGAAAAGATCCTTTTATCTACCCTCCAACCCCCACCCCCCTCCCTCCCTCCCCCATGACTCGTATTTCGAGTATTTGATTGCATTTAAAAAGAAAGAAAAAAAGAAGAATGGAAGAGTGTCAATAAAAGGTAGTTTTAAATTTTATTGTTAATGGACACATCGGCATCGGAAATCAATTGAAAAGCGATTTAGAAAAAGTTACTTCTTCTGCTCGCTTCTTCCATCTTTGATTGTACCTTCCCCCACTTTTTAACTCCTCTCCCTCATTCACCTTCTCCCATTGTCGTTTTGGATATCCCCCCTCTCCCCCCACATTCAATCCCCCTCCCCTTCTTTCGCTCTGTAATAACGCACAAACAAATGTACATTGGCTTTTTAGCTTCGCTTTTCATCCATTTTATTTCTAAGAATTTCTTTCAATTTCCCAAAATAGATTATTCATTATTTATTATTATTATTATTAATTATTATTATTATTATTATTATTATTATTATTATTATTATATTTAGTAGTAGTAATAATAATAATAATAATAATAATAATAATAATAATAATAATAATAATAATAATAATAATAATAATTCCAGTATTGTTACATTCTCACCAAGAATGAGGATCTATCCCCAAATTCGTATTCCTGCGAAGGGTTCCTATATATATATATATATATATATATATATATATATATATATATATATATATATATATATATATATATATATATATATATATATATATATATATATATATATATATATATATATATATATATATATATATATATATATATATATATATATATATATATAAAGTCTACGGTATCTTTAATACTTATTTCATTATTACTAGCTCTGATATTACCTTGCATTTACTTTTTATGTTCCTTGATACTTTGTTATTCTCTTGTAAATTACTCACAGGTTACTTCATACTTTATATATTATATATATATATATATATATATATATATATATATATATATATATATATATATATATATATATATATATATATATATATATATATATATATATATATATATATATATATATATATATATATATATATTGAATGTAAGTTTCTTTTCCGAGTGTGAGCGCACGCGTGCATGTGTATGAATAGACTGGCTTGTATAATATATTTTCTATGTTTATTTGATATGTGTGTGTGTGTGTGTGCCCTCGCGAACGCGCGTTCGTTGCATAGAGATTGTTCATTGTTTATTCTTGACTTTGTAATAGACTCTATATTTGCATACATGAAATTGAGATTGGTTTTTATTGAACGTGGTTTCAGTTATAGAAATAAATATTTATTAACTCTTGAAGTACGAATAGATTTATTTTAATTTATTCATTGTGCTTCATCATTCTCTAGATGTTTTATTATTATTATATATATATATATATATATATATATATATATATATATATATATATATATATATATATATATATATATATATATATATATATATATATATATATATATATATATATATATATATATATGAGGGAGGGATTTGGGGGAAGGTTAAAGAGAAAGGACAAAATGTTTGTTTGTGTGGAGTATCATTTACAGTATTAGAAAGAAATATAATGCTGAGTAAAGTCTCTGTTTTCGTATGGTTGAGAGGGGGAGAAGAGTTCACCTTGATAGAGAGTGAGAGAGAGGATTGGAGGGGGGGAAAGGGGTTCACCTTGATAGGAAAATGTGGAGGAAAAAGTATTCTTAGAGAGTGAGTGACTTAAGAGAATATAAAATTTCTCTCTTTCTCTCTCTCTCTCTTTAGATATATATATATATATATATATATATATATATATATATATATATATATATATATATATATATATATATATATATATATATATATATATATATATATATATATATATATATATATATATATATATATATATATATATATATATATATATATATATATATATATATATATATATATATATATATATATATATATATATATATATATATATATATATATATATATATATATATATATATATATATATATATATATATATATATATATATATAT
>SEYY01001008.1:180144-182846 GCA_009176605.1 Armadillidium nasatum
AAGCTTGTTTAGAAAGAGAAGTAATGTGATCTTTCCAAGAAAGATCACAAGAAAAAGAAACACCAAGAATATTAAGGACAGATGAAGGCTTGAGTTGTGTGTTTTCGAAGAAGATATCATAGTTGTGTGGAAGATTGTGTCGAGTGGAGAGATGGAGGAACTGAGTTTTTGAGGCATTGAAAACAACCATGTTTTCTCTGCCCCAATTTGAAATACGGGAAAGATCAGAGGTTAGTTGTTCCAAGGCTACCCTTCTCGAGTCTATCAACTGCTGTTGGGTGGGACGTTTTTCAAAATGGAAGGAATAATGAAGGGTGGAGTCATCAGCATAGGAGTGGATAGGAGATGAGGTGATGGAGAGAAGGTCATTAATGAAGAGTAGAAAAAGTGTTGGTGATAGTACAGAACCCTGAGGAACACCACTGTTAATAGATTTAAAGGATGAACGGTGGCCGTCTACAACAGTTGCTATAGAATGACCGGAAAGGAAATTAGCGAGAAGATCACAGAGAGAAGGATAGATACCGAAAGAGGGAAGTTTAGAAATCAAAGCTTTGTGCCAGACTCTATCGAAGGCTTTCGATATGTCCAGCGCGACAGCAAAAGATTCACCGAAATGCCGAATAGCGGAGGACCAAGAGTCAGAGAGAAGGGAAAGAAGATCACCTGTAGAGCGTTTCTTACGAAAGCCATACTGGCGATCAGAGATAAGATTAGAAGAATTGAGATGTTTCCAAATCTTCCTGTTAAGGATAGATTCGAAAGCTTTAGAGAGAACGGAGGTCAAAGAAATAGGACGGTAGTTGGAGGGTTGAGAGGGGTCCCCCTTCTTCGGCACAGGCTGAATGAGCGCACGTTTCCAGCAAGAAGGGAAGGTTGAAGTAGAGAGACAAAGACGAAATAGTTTACCGAGGCAGGGTGCAAGCTCGGAAGCACAAGTTTTGAGAA
Source organism: Armadillidium nasatum (assembly GCA_009176605.1). Lineage (NCBI taxonomy): Eukaryota > Metazoa > Arthropoda > Malacostraca > Isopoda > Armadillidiidae > Armadillidium > Armadillidium nasatum. The sequence continues at coordinate 181,093 of SEYY01001008.1, forward strand.
CCACAGGAGGAATACCATCAGGACCGTACGCCTTCTTAGTATTAAGCTCAGAGAGAGCAGAAATGACATCTTTAGAAGAATCTAATTATATATATATATATATATATATATAATATATATATATATAATATATATATATATATTATCTATAATATTATATATATTTAATTACAATGCTATCTCGCAACAGTAAATTATATGAAGAAAATAGAACATTATGGGAAACCTCATCAGGGGTCGAACCACCGCCTGTTGCGACTGAGAGCGACAAAGACTCGATGCTCTACCGCTGAGCTATCCCCGAACCCAAAAAAGTTCGGTTCAATAACAGTTTCAAGCATTATGCTTGAAACTGTTCGGGGATAGCTCAGCGGTAGAGCATCGAGTTTTGTCGCTCTCAGTCGCAACAGCGGTGGTTCGACCCCAGATGAGGTTTCCCATAATGTTCTATTTTCTTATATATATATATATATATATATATATATATATATATATATATATATATATATATATATATATATATATATATATATATATATATATATATATATATATATAATATAATATATATACCAACATAATAAAAAAAATAATGAAACCTCAAATTAAAACAAAAATAAAATAAAATACTTTTAAAAAAAATTTAAAAAAATTTAAAAAATTCAAATTCAAAAAAATTAAAATTCAAAAAATTTTAAAATTTCATGCCTTGGTAATAAAAATCTTTAGAATTGTCCTTTATAAAATATAAGAATTTCTTTTGTCAGAAATTTGTAATTTGTTATCTCAAATTTGACGTAAATAATAATTTATCAACAACATTATATCAAAATGACAGTAGGGTTTTTATAACTCTTTTTAAAGAATAAATAATAATAATAATAATAATAATAATAATAATAATAATAATAATAATAATAATAATAATAATAATAATAATAATAATAAAGAATAAAAGAATAAAAAATAGATAAAGAATAATGAGAAAAGAAAAGAAAGAATAAAGATAAAAAGAAAAAAGAAGAATAAGAAGAAAAGAAGAATAAGAAGAAAAGAATAAAAGGAAGAATAAGAAGAATAATAAAAAGAATAAGAGGAAAAAGGAAGAAGAGAGAGAGCAAATACAAATATAGTTAGATAGATAGAAAGAGAGATAGATAGATAGATAGATAGATAGATAGATAGATAGATAGATAGAGAGAGAGAGAGAGAGAGAGAGAGAGAGAGAGAGAGAGAGAGAGAGAGAGAGAGAGAGAGAGAGAGAGAGAGAGAGAGAGACCTATAATGATTAAATTGCCCTTACTAACACATATGCTATAGTACCGTTACAAAGAGTTATTTAACTGCGTTAAATTTTTTTTTATGGTAATGTAAACTATATAACGAGACAAAGTTTTCTTTCTTATATAAAAAGAAATTATATTTTCTTTATAATTTTCAAGTTGTGTTGTACATACTTGGCATGTGTTCATTACCATATATTTTTCTTCATGGAGTTCTTCGCTCACTATTATATGATATATATATATATATATATATATATAATATATATATATATATATATATATATATATATATATATATATATATATATATATATATATATATATATATATATATATATATATATATATATATATATATATATATATATATATATATATATATATATATATATTATATATATATATATATATATATATATATATATATATATATATATATATATATATATATATAATATATATATATAT
>SEYY01001009.1:0-30000 GCA_009176605.1 Armadillidium nasatum
ATATATATATATATATATATATATATATATATTATATATATTATATATATATATATATATATATATATATATATATATATATATATATATATATACTGTACATCTAAACAGTTAAAAACTGGTATCGGTGTCGGTGAATTTTTAGGTATCGGTATCGGTTAATTTGAAAGTCTTGGTATCGGTAAAAATTTTGGTATCGCTCCATCCCTAGTTTTAACCAAGGCAAGGAGTTCCTTGCTAAAAATACTATAGCTCATTTCAATTGGGTTTAATTTATAACTATAGAATCCAAATGGAACAGTTTTTTATTTTCAGTTGAAACTACAACACCAGCCAAGGCAGTCTTACTGGCATCTGTGAATTGATATTTTGGAACTATTAGATGGAAATCCCAAGGGGGTAGCATTTTCCAGAGTCAATTTTGCTAGATTGAATGCTTCTTCAGCCTCAGGATTCCATTTTACTCTACGTTGTGAGTATGGAGCACCTTTTAGAAATGAAAGAAGAGGAGAAATAATATTAGAAATTCCAGGAAGTGAAGATCGGAAATAGTTTATACTTCCTAAGAAAGAACGTAGATCTTTAATAGTCTTAGGTTTTGGAATGTTTAATATAGAAAGACTTTTATCTTCACTAGGAAGCATAAAACCTTCCGACACATCAAAACCAAGATATGTAACCTTTGGTTGGCCAATTTTGCACTTATCTGCACTTAGTTTTAAATTAAAATAATTTAGCCTATCAAATACCATTTCTAAGACTTTTAAATGCTCCTCATGAGTTGGAGTAGCAATTAGAATGTCATCAATATAGATGAAAATATTAGGGAATACGAGAAAGAATTAAAGAGATATATTTAGTGAAACTTGTGGGACTAGAATGAAAACCTTCAACTATACTGTTATAAGAAAAACTACCATATGGAGTATTAATTGTTAAAAACTTTCTACAATCTGGGTGAACTTTTAAATTATAGAAGGCTTTCTTGAGATCAAGGACAGAAAACACTTTAGCACCAGAAAGTATATTCAAAAAATCCCTTAAATTTGGGAAACTAAAATTGTCACAGACTGCTCTTTTGTTAAGAAGCCTAAGGTCAGCTACAATGCGGACTCCACCTAAAGGTTTTGGCAAAACGGAAATTGGAAACCCCCATGGTGAATGTGAAGGAGATAAGACCCCAGCACTAACTAACCTTCCTATTTCCACTTTAGCTTTGTCATACAGACATGTAGAAATTCTTCTGCTTTTTATATATATTGGTGGTCCTCTTACATTAAATTTTAGGGGACTAACTCTTTAAGGGCATCATACTCAGCGGGTGTAAGGGGAAATTTTAACACTTTATTTTTTATATACACTGTTGTATTATCATGTATTTCGTGTTATAAGCTAGAGTAGCTTTGGTTCTATTTTATTTTCAATACTAGGCCAAAAGTAATTTAAATTTTCATAAAATTTCTATTAATTCTTTATAAAAAGTCAGTTTTTATTTTATTTTTATTTCTGCTTGGTTTATTTACTATGATTTTATAATTTATTCACATGAATTTTCAGTAACGATGTAGGTCTAGTCCTCCGTAACACAATTGTTATTTTTATTATTTTATTTATTTATTTTCTTTTTCAAAAAAAACTTTCCTATTAATTTATTTATTCTTTTATATTTGTTTTATATACTGCCACATGAAGGGGTCACCAAATGCAAAGATATTGTTACTCTGCAAAGATAGTTTTGCTTGCTCTATTGGCTTTAGTTAGCTTAGCCTCTACTGTAAGGCCTACAGCTATACGTTTATCTCTATAAAATTTATATTCCTCTTACCTTATTCTGGGTATATTTTATCTTAATTCTAATATTTATATAGTGGCGTAGTGAAAATTTCTTCTTAAGTAATATCTTATTTTATGTAAGATTTTCACAATTATTTACAATAATCCACAATAAACACATACATGTCGTTTTCAAAACGTTTTTCGTTCTAGAATAATCTACTCTCTCTTACAAAGGTCTCTGTTGCTAACCGGGTGGTTGACAATATCATAATAATCGATATATCGTTCATAATAAGCGTTATATCGTTCATAATATCGATATATTTATCAACTATAAAATTTAATTACACTTATTAAAAAAATTCAAAAATTATACAACCTTCATTATATATATATATATATATATATATATATATATATATATATATATATATATATATATATATATATATATATATATATATATATATATATATATATATATACAGACTGGGACCCCAGCCCCGGCTAAATATAAAGGAAAACCAGGGTTTCCCTGGCGGGGTTAAAATGGCATATTATACCTATTAATGGTGAATTAAATCAAACAAAATTTAAGAAAATTAAGATTTTTTTTTTTCTTGTTTTTTCCCTATTTTCTTTTTCTTATCTGTTTCTTTTGATCGCTCCTCTTCTGCTATTGAATGTTCATTGTTTAGTTTTAATTTTAGATGCCCCCTAAAGATTTGATTGAAAATTTTTAACTTGAGGCACACATAGATCTTCTAATTACATTTAGCTATTTCAAGCCAATCTTAAAACATTGTAAAGTATTCCCATACTGCAGAAACTGATCTTTTAGCCATAGTGACTGAAAGAATAAAAATGATAATTTTGAAATAATGAAGCTAAATGATACAAGATTCATGCACAGCAATAAAATAGCAATGATATGTATATTTACAGGTTATATTGATGATTTTATATCTTCAACATTTTCCAATTTTACCTTAGGGTCTTAAACCTGTTGAATCCCTATTGTGAATCAGAAAAAAAAATTTCAGATATTTTTGTAGTTTTTTAAAACTTTTATTATACAAAATCTATAATTTTCTGAAAATTTTTCAAAGAAAATGCATATAATCATTAATTTATGTGAATGTTGACTATTCTACTCCTTCCTTATAATTAAATAAACCTCAATTAAATTTATATATAATTTTCTTAACCTAAAATTCAAGTGCTTTTGATCTCTTTACAAATTTTAGGCAGCCCCGGTTGGTCCCTATATATATATATATATATATATATAATATATATATATATATATATATATATATATATATATATATATATATATATATATATATATATATATATATATATATATATATATATTGTGAGCCTCTGTGCTCAATCTCTATTACTGATATTTTTCACAGATAGATGTCATGGAAGATCTGCCATATTGATTCTCCATAATGGAAGGAAGAGAACGTAGATGTTTCACCTCAATTTTTCTCCCCAAGGGATATAATGATCTTCGCGTCAATATAAATAGCTGAGTCCTTATATGTATTTATTGCCTTTTGGGGTTCAGGATTAAATTTCTATATTTTCTTTTACAGATATCTACTTAACTTACATATACAAAAATATACTTACAATTGAAAACAAACAAAAACATAAAAAGAAAACAGTAATATTGAAAAACTATTATTACATTTTCAAAAACAACAAACGAAGCCCTTTTCGATCTGTGTGGATTCGTCCAACAAAATCGAACTACACGTAAGTAGTGGTGTCTTTGTAATCCTCGTTTTTAAATCTTGTGTAAAATAATACAGAAAAATAAAATTTTTATAAAGTAAATTTATATAAAAGAGATTCCTTACTTTCTTTTGTAGTTCCGGGGAAGGAATTACATCAACAACGAAATTATCTTCTCAACTTTTCTTCAGGAGTCCTTTTTCCATAACGTCCCTAAATATTAGGAACTGACACAGGAATTTCTTTATCGATTCACAACTCTTCAGTAAAAATTCTCCATTCCTGTCAGTTCTTAACCAGAGCCCTAATTTGTTCAACTCTTAATTTCTTTCTCAAAGTTCTGACCGTGTTGTCAAGATTTTCATTATTCATCATTCTATTCTAAACTGTTGTATTATCTACAAAGTAAAAATCTTTAGAAGTTCTACGTGCTTTGCTCTACCTCAAAATAAACCAAGAACTAAAGAACCAGTTCTTGTTATATCTTTGTTGTCATTTGCTCTTTTGCGTGATCCTCCTGAAATCTCAGAAAACCTGAGATCCTCTTTTCGCGAAAGCAGACTGCGGCATCAACCAATCACCTCGTTGAAGAGGATTTAACACCGATACCAACCTCGCCTTACGACAAGGAGAAGAGAACGACTCAACTAGGTCACCTAGAACCGCCTCCTCATCAGTGGATTTAAAACCAACGGTGGGTGAAAATTAAATCGCTTCTCTTTTTCAATTTAATTTAAATATATTTTATTTTATTTTTGTCTGTGGGAATATTTGTTCGTTGTGATATTCCTTACAATATATATATATATATATATATATATATATATATATATATATATATATATATATATATATATTATATATATATATATATATATATATATATATATTTATTATTTATTATTATATATTATTATATATTATTATATATTATTTATATATATATATATATATATATATATATATATATATATATATATATATATATATATATATATATATATATATATATATTATATATATATATGGGGGAGGGAAACAGTGCTCCCGAGGCGATGAGATTACCCCCCATTGGGTATATGGGATGTTAAGGGTACTTCCCATCTCATCCCGGTGCCCAATGGTTCATTCCATTTTGCACTCACCTTCTTCTAAATCGGAGTAAACTCTCCTCGCACACATAAAACATTAATACAGACACCCTTTATAAAAAAAAAAAAAAAGCAACAACAACTAAATGATAGCCTCGGAGAAGCCCCGGGGGGCGGCTTCCAAATATAGCCACTCATCCACCCCTTCCCCCATCACCCCTTGGGAGTTGGTGGCCTCCGGTGATGAGGTTGGTGCCACCAGGAATTTGCAGCTGGCTGTTCCGGATGCACGGTCTATTTTTTTTTTATTCATTTCTGCAACATTCGTGGTCTGCACTCCAATTTCCACTTTGTTGACCATCATCTTTCTTCTTCTAGACCTCACCTCTTATTCTTGACCAAAACTCAGATGTTTGAGCATTCTGATAGCAAACCCTATTCTGTTTCCTCCTACTGTCTCTATCCTCAATTTTCAGCCAAAGGCGGTTGTTGTGAATACGTGCGCAACAATGTCGTTTGTTCTTGTGTCTCTAATTTGGAGTCTTCCGAATTTTCCACCTTAAGCTTAGGCTCTCTTGCCATTCTACAACTAAATTCATTTGTTCAGTTTACTTATCTCCAAATTCTACTGACTATCCTAAATTCTTCAACTATTTAAACTCCAAAATAGAGCACATTCTCTCTTCATCTCCTTTCTCTGAAATCATCATTTTAGGTGATTTCAATGTTCACCACCGCCAATGGCTTTCTTCTAGTTCTCATGATACAGCTGGTGAACGTGCCTTCCATTTCGCTATCCAAAACGACCTTGAGCAGTTGGTGCAGCTCCTTACTCGTATCCCTGATCGTCATGAAGATGAACCCAACATTCTAGACCTTTTCCTAACTTCTAATCCTTCTCCTTATACTGTTAAATTCTTTCCTCCTCTGGGTTCCTCCGATCACCTTCTTATCTCTGTATCCTCTTCTATCTCTTCAAGTTTTCCGCAGGAAAGACCCCCTTCTATTGAAAGGAAAAGTTTGTGGCACTTCGGTGGCGCAAGCTGGTCGGACTTGCGGTCGTACTTTTTCGATTTCTAGTTGAATGATTATTGCTTCTGTGTGAGGGGTCCCTCGGAGTGTGCAGAACGCATTACCGAGGTGATCCTCTCTGGCATGGAGGAGTACATTCCATATTCTTTCCCTTCTACTAAACCTAACAAACCTTGGTTTAACTCTGCTTTTTTTCACGCTATCCGCCGTAGGGATGCTGCCTTCATGGATTACCGTCGTCTTCAAACTCCTGAAACTCATGCAACTTATATTTCATCCCAGAATCGTGCAAAATCTATTCTCCGTAACACTAAAAACTCCTTTCTCCGTTTAAAATGCAACAATCTTTCTGATTCTACTTCCTCACGCCCTTTCTGGCATTTTGCAAAAAATGTCAACTCTAACTTTCCTTCTTCTTCTTTCCCTCCTCTAGTATCTTCTGACGGTACAACTGCCGTTTTGCCTTCCACTAAAGCTGAACTCTTCGCTCAAACTTATGCTTCTAATTCAACCTTAGACGATTCCGGAGCTATTCTTCCTCCTTCAACCCCCTCCAAATCAATTATGCCTAAAATTAGAATTTCTTCTAAAGATGTCATTTCTGCTCTCTCTGAGCTTAATGCTAAGAAGGCGTACGGTCCCGATGGTATTCCTCCTGCAGTTCTCAAAACTTGTGCTTCCGAGCTTGCACCCTGTCTCGGTAAACTATTTCGTCTTTGTCTCTCTACTTCAACCTTCCCTTCTTGCTGGAAATGTGCGCTCATTCAGCCTGTGTCGACGAAGGGGGACCCCTCTCAACCCTCCAACTACCGTCCTATTTCTTTGACCTCCGTTCTCTCTAAAGTTTTCGAATCTATCATTAACAGGAAGATTTGGAAACATCTCAATTCTTCTAATCTTATCTCTGATCGCCAGTATGGCTTTCGTAAGAAACGCTCTACGGTGATCTTCTTTCCCTTCTCTCTGACTCTTGGTCCTCCGCTCTTCGTCATTTCGGTCAATCTTTTGCTGTGGCGCTCCACATATCGAAAGCCTTCCATAGAGTCTGGCACAAAGCTTTGATTTCTAAACTCCCCTCTTTCGGTATATATTCTTCTTCTGTGATCTTCTCACTAAATTCCTTTCCGATCGTTCTATAGCAGCTGTTGTAGACGGCCAACGTTCTTCCTTTAAATCTATTAATAGTGGTGTTCCTCAAGGTTCTGTCCTATCCCCAACACTTTTTCTACTTTTCATTAATGATCTTCTCTCTATTATCTCATCTCCTATCCACTCCTATGCTGATGACTCCACCCTTCATTATTCCTTCCAGTTTGAAAAACTTCCCACCCAACAGCAGTTTACAGACTCGAGAAGGGTAGCCTTGGAGCAACTAACCTCTGATCTTTCTCGTATTTCAAATTGGGGAAGAGAAAACATGTTTGTTTTCAATCTTCCACACAACTATGATATCTTCTTCGAAAACACACAACTCAAGCCTTAATCTGTTCTTAATATTCTTGGCGTTTCTTTTTCTCGTAATCTTTCTTGGAAAGATCACATTACTTCTCTTTCTAAACAAGCTTCTAAGAGGTTGGGTGCATTAGGCGCCTTCGTGGTTTTCTTACGCCACCCCAGCTGCTTGCTCCGTATAGGGGTGTTGTTCGCCCTTGTATGGAGTATGCTTCGCACATTTGGGGCGGTTCCACACATACAGCTCTCCTAGAGAAGGTGGAGTCTAGGGCATTTCGTCTCATCAACTCTCCTGCTCTTACTAACTCTCTTCAATCTCTTTCTGCCCGTCGAATTGCTGCGTCACTCTCTCTTTACTATCGCCATTACAATGGACACTGCTCTTCTGAACCCTCTCGTCGCATGCCTCCTCCATTGAGACGAGCTCGTGCAACACGCCTTTCTACACAGTCTCATCCTTTCTCTGTCCAACTCTCCGACCCCAGACTTAACCGCTATGCTCAATCTTACATATACTCTACTGGTAAAGTCTGGAACACACTCCCTTTATCTGTTTTCCCAACTTCCTTTGACTTGCATACTTTCAAACGCCGAGTATCTGGACACGTCGGCCACCATCGACCAGGATAGATCTTTCCCAACTCCGGTGGAATTTGGTAGGCATCTGGCTTTTGCCCACCGGAGGAGATATAATATATATATATATATATATATATATATATATATATATATATATATATATATATATATATATATATATATATATATATATATATATATATATATATATATATATATATATATATATATATATTGGAGTATTTGAATAAACTTTTTTTAAATAATAAGGTAAGTAATATGAATATGAATGCTACAAAAAAGCTACTATTATATTTTGTTAAAAGATGGGCTATGGGTTATGTAAAATAAAATTCTTCCCTCAAACTTTTTATCAGAAGTAGATTAGTAATTCCTGTTCCAGCAGGAACAGGAGTCGGTAATACCTGTTCCAGCTAGAACCAGAACCAGAAAAAAATTCCAAACTATCGTACACCTCTATTTTGAACTTTCAATAAATACATGAAATCGTTAAAAGGCAAAAGTTTGAGAGAAGAGTTCAGTTTTAGAAGGTAAAAGGCAGCTGTGTCGTCAAAAGTTACTAGACTAGATATTTTTTGTAAAGTGCCAGAAAAAGGATGAGGATGAAGAACCCTAAAGTTTACTGTGTTTCCTATGGAAACAAGCTTTTGGAATTATGAATTCCGGGATGAAATATAAAATGCATAAGTTTCTGGAGTTTAAAGACGAATAGCCCGAGAACAAGCAGAGTTAAACCAAAGATTATAAGGTTTAGTAGTAGGGAAAGTTTATGGAATGAACGCCTCCATGCCACAGAGAATCACCTCGGATCTGCACACTCTGAGGGATCCCTCCCAATTGTTCCACGTTTGCGGTACTGAAATGCCGCACACATTTCCTACAATAGGCGGTGGTCTTTTTCGCGAATTATTTGAAAAGATAGAAGACGATACAGAGATAAGGTGATCGGAGAAAACCAGCGGTTAATAGAATTTAACAGTATAAGGAAATCTTGAAGAAAGCCAATGTTGATGTTGAACACTGAAATCAGCTAATATGATCATTTTTGAGAAAGAAATATATATATATATATATATATATATATATATATATATATATATATATATATATATATATATATATATATATATATATATATATATATATATATATATATATATATATATATATATATATATATATATATATATATATATATATATATATATATATATATATATATATATATATATATATATATAGTTTTGAAATTTAGATAGTCATAGAAGATAAATAAACGAAAAAAATTAATTTAGTCGTAAAATGGCAACAGAGCTTAAGTCACATGATGAAATTTTCCAAAAACTCCAAATTAGAGACACGAGAGCAAACGAAATCGTTGCCCACGTATGCACAACAACCTTCTTTGGTTGAAAACTGATCGTAAGAGGAAACAGAAAAAGGTTTTCTATCAGAAAGCTCAAGCACCTAAGTTTCGGTCAATAATAAGAAGTGATGTCTAGAAGAAGAGTGGCGGCGTTCAACAAAGTGGAAATTGGATTGAAGACAGTGAATGTTGCAAAAAATAATTTAGGAAATAGGCCCGTGCACCAGGACAAATCAGTTGCGAAGTCTTGGCGGCACCACCCCTGTCATCAAAGCCATAGACTCCTAATTGGTCATAGGGGAAGGGGGGGATGAGGGGCTATTTTTGGTAGCAGCCCCTCTAGGCTTTTCTTAGGCTGTTATTGTACATGAAATCGTAAATTATTATTGTTATAATTTTACAAAAAAGATGAGTTGTCAGCAATAGTGTTCATTGTGTGCAAAAGGATGGAGATGAGCGAAAAAAAAAAATTATATATATATATATATATATATATATATATATATATATATATATATATATATATATATATATATATATATATATATATATATATATATATATATATATATATATATATATATAATACATGGCTATTGGGATCCATTTCAAAAGGTTAAAAGTTTAATATTTCATTAATTTTGTTTTAGCATGACCTCAAAATCACTAGTTATTACCGATAGCTGAAAACCTGAAGTTTATGATCAATGAATATTTTCAATCTTTTTTCAACCTTCATGAATTATAAAGAAAATTTATATCAGTATCGGTACTCGGTATTTTGTAAATTTAAGAGGTATTGTATTGACACTCGGTATTGGATAGTTAAAAATAACTGGTATCAGTATCGGTTAAACTTGTGGTGTCACTTCATTCCCGATATATATATATATATATATATATATATATATATATATATATATATATATATATATATATATATATATATATATATATATATATATATATATATATATATATATATATTCCAAAATCACCGATCATTATTTGATACTTTCAAAAGAAAATTATACTTTATTTTACTTAAATTTTTTACTATTTTAATCTAAAAAAGAAAAATGTAATAAACGTTTTTTTGTTACTCACACTCCTTAATTTTTAAGGATTAAAAATAAGAAGGGGTTCTTACCTTAGAAATCCATTTATTTTTAAGTATTTGGTCTATACCAAGCCTTTTCTCAGGATCAACTTGGAGCATTCGCTTCAGTAAATCTTCACACTCTATAGAGGATAAGAGGATAATACAGAATATATATATCGATGGTGTAGTGCACACATGTTGTAAGTACAAATTTGAGTAAAATTGGTAAGGGACTATACAACTAGTGTGCATATAATGTTTTTGATCCGATGTGCTTACAACAATTGGTAGATGGCGCTACTAGTTTTGGATTTAAATAAACACTTACCATTTGTGTGCACACAGAATTGTTACGTCCGAAAATAACTTTCTATGTACAGTCGTGAACTCAATTTTACTCAAATCGTTCCTATTAAACATGTGTGCAAATAAACATATTTATATAATATATATATATATATATATATATATATATATATATATATATATATATATATATATATATATATATATATATATATATATATATATATATAAATCACTGGTGATCCAATGTAAGGAAGCCAAATATAGGAAGGTCAAGAACATTGCAAGATGTAGTTTTAGGATGGAAAATTTTATCTAGAAATGAAGAAACCAGTTTATCAAAATGGTTAGAAGGAAAAAGATTAAAATTAAAACACTTAATGAAGAAGGTTAATTTCATGAGAAAACTTTCCATCCGAAATGTTATATGTACTGTATATGGGAGACCTAAGGCCTGCAACTTTGTAAGAAAGTGAGATAGAGCTGAAGATATTAGCGACCAGTATTCGTAGGCTTAAGATAACAAGTAGTAGTAAATTCACAAGAGAAATGAGAATCTAAAATATTAAGAAAAGAGAGAAAATCATTGCTGAAAGAAAGCCCCTGAGGAGAACCCATAGACATGATATTTTTCTAGCAATATAATTTTTCATCAAATACAATATCACAGTTTGAAATTATAGAAAATTGCTCACAATTACGTGTTAAACAAAAAATTCCTTTGGAAAATGTTTAAAAATAATTTCACGTTTATGAGACAAGAATATTTGTTAAAAAGAGATTAAATTTCATAATCAGTCAAATATCTGTCAATAAAACACAGGCTCTAAACAATAGTAGTCAAGTAGCTATCATTGAAACACGGGCTCTTAACAAAAGAAGAAAATTCAAAGGAATCTACAGTATATCTGTATATTTTTTACAAGGAGCTCCGAGGTACTGGAAATCTTGATAATTTGCAAGTAGGTGTTTTGATAGCAGATAAAATAGGTCTTAAAGGAATTTCTGATTTATGGAGATCAGGTAAACCATGCAGAAAGCCTGGAACAAAACCAGATGTGTAAAAATATTATGAGTCAGAATATTATTTGATTTAAAATGTTGGAACCTATTGATTTTGCCTTCAATTTTGATGACGTGTTTGAAAATTTCAACATTTTAAAGTTTAAACTTTTGGATACTAAATTTAGAAGTGTAAACATCTCTAAAATAACTAACCCTTTTCCTTTAACGATATTCTTGTCATTTCCAATTCCTTGAGAATTCTCAAATCTTCAAAATATACAATATGGAAGAAAACCATCCTTGGATTAAATTTAAAAAAAACTCTTTCTACCACATTATTTAAGTCATGTATGAAACAATTGCTGTTATAGAAAGAGTTGAAAAATTGGAGAGCAATGAAAAATCCTTCAAAAAGAAAATAATTTATGAAATTAATTATGAAGAGAAGAAGTCTGATGTTGAGGTCAAAAAATAAATCTCTCTTCTCAATTATGGAAAGGACTCTTACTATAGTTCAAAACAACTACCTCACGGAAGTATCCAAATTGTATCTAAGGCCCAATTTGCACAACTCGGGGTTATATCTTTTGTGGGTAACAGATGGCAATTTATCTATATATTCTTTTTCAAATTAAAAAAAAAACAAAAAAAAAACAAATATTCTATTTAGGATATAACTTCATTCAGAAAACTTCATATTTTGAAATTTATTAATAAACATTGCTTAAGAGTATTTTCTTAGTAAGAAAGCTTTCTACTCTAAATTATATAAAAGTGGGAGTTTGAAAGTGATTTTATAAAAATGTTTAAATCTAAAAAGTTTAGGGGCAATTACATCCTTCCCAAGTAGTGAGAAATCGTAAATTAAGTCCAGCTTTAATTCAGTTTTTTGCTAACTTTCTTGATTTTCCTAAATTTAAGAAATTCTTAATTAGAAAATAGAAATTGAAGAGTTACTAGGGAATGAAATCCTAAGAAAATAATATAACTAAAGTACAAAATTCATTAAGTGGTAAGAGCTTCATATAGGTAAGTTCAATATATTTTCAGAACATACATAGAATGAATACAAAATGTTGAAAATGTAAAAACAACAAGTTAACTAAATTAAAATTTTAAAATTTTCAAATATTAAGTTATAAATACTTTAGAAAGTATGAAGTATAAAGAGTTTAATAACAGTAGAAGCATGTGCATTATCAAAGAGCATAAGAAATAAAAAGAAAAATAAATAAACAAGACATTAACAAAAGGAAAGGTAAAAAAAAGAAAAAATAATGGGGAAAAGATAGTTCAAGCAACAAGGAATTACAAAAAAATAAAAAAATAAAAGACTTGCAAATGTTAAGCATTGGTTTAAGTGTTTTTATGTACAAGATTCTAAAATTCTACCACCCTAAAATTACTACTTATGATTTTAAACTTCCAGCCTATATTCAGATTTCTTACATTGAATCTTTTTCCAATAATTTTCACTTCAATATCCGAAACTTATCAAGCAAAACCTCACCCCATATATATATATATATATATATATATATATATATATATATATATATATATATATATATATATATATATATATATATATATATATATATATATATATATATATATATATATATATATATATATATATATATATATATATATATATATATATATATATATATATATATATATATATATATATATAGAGTAAATCCAAAAAGAAATTTAAGTTCAAAGTATATGAAAGTTATTTTACCTGAAGACATAAAAAAAGGGATTCTAAATTTTCCTGAGAGAACTCGTGATTTAAGAGTCTGAAGTGTTTTAGCATCAAATGGAAGGTAACCACAGACCAAAACAAATAATACAACACCTAAACTCTGTAAAAAAAAAAAAAATAAATAAATAAATAAAAAAAATAAAAAATAAGCATTTGGGCGATTATATATATATATATATATATATATATATATATATATATATATATATATATATATATATATATATATATATATATATATATATATATATATATATATATATATATATATTATATTATATATATATATAGGGTGTTCCAGATGTTGCGCAACAGAGGTTTTGGAAAAGAGAAGTGATATTAATAGATAACACTTTATTTAATCATAACACATGCTCAAAATGAGAACCCTTGAATTAAAACACGTATCTATTCTCTTCACGAAACTGTCTTTCACAATCTTGAAGGTTCATTTGACATGCAATTGTTGTGGCATCCTTAAATCATCAAGGGTGAGTGGACGATTTTTGTACACAACAGATTTCAGATATATATATATATATATATATATATATATATATATATATATATATATATATATATATATATATATATATATATATATATATATATATATATATATATATATATATATATATATATATATATCTCCATGAAAGGGTTTTAGCCCTGTCAGTGGGACCAGCATATTTCACTATCTGCTCTTAAATGTCTCTCCTAAAGTGCTCTAAAAGATAATGTTTTTCGGCTTTTTGGTTTCAGTGCCAGTCATTCAGTTTTATTTAAACTCCCAGGTAAGATTTCCACCCTTTCAGTGGGACTAGCACCTTCTCCACTTAACCTATAAACACTTTCTAAAAGAGCTCTCCAGAAGTGGTTTCCCATGCTGGTCCTGTAATTGTTACAAACAGTAAGCAAAAATTATAGGGCCAGATTGCTTGTCCTGTTGACCATATATATATATATATATATATATATATATATATATATATATATATATATATATATATATATATATATATATATATATATATATATATATATATATATATATATATATATATATATATATATTGGTGGATAAAGGCCAGAACCGGACCAAATTCTATCAGTTAAGGAAATAGCGAAACCTGGTCAAATTCCACCAGAGTTGGAGGGAAGTCAGAATCATAGCCAGTTAATACCGACGTGTCTCGATACACGGAGTTTGAAAGTGTGCAAGTCCAGATTTTACCAGCTGAGTACATGTAAAATTGAACCTACCTGATTAGGTCTGTTGTTGAGAGTTGGAGAGAGAAAGGTGGAGAATGTATGGAAAAGCATGTAGCTCGAGCGCTTCTCGATGGAGGAGGTATGTGATGAGAGATTTCAGAATAGCAGTGTCCATTGTAATAGAGAAAGCATAGAGAATGAGACAACAATTCAACTGGCAGAAAGAGACAAGAGAATTTGTGACTGTAAGTTAAGATGAAAAGCCCTAGACTCCGCCTTTTTAAAGAAAGCTGTATGAGTGGACTATCCCAGATGTGTGACACATTCTTCAAACGGAGCGAACAACACCCCTATAAAAAGCAAGCAACTCAAGTAGTGTGAAAAATTTTGAAGTCTCTTCAGAACACCCAACCTGTGGGTTCCTTCTTAGAAAGATCGCGACAAAAGAACCACTCCCAAGAAAATTAAAGATTGATAAAGGTTTAAGATGTGTGTTTTCGAAGATGTCACAGTTGTGAGGAAGGTTGTGTGGAGTAGAGAGATGGAGGAACTGAATTTTTGAGACATTGAAAACCTTATTTTCTCTGCCTCAGGTTGAAATACGAGAAACATCAGTGGTCATTTGCTGAAAGGCCACCATTCTTGCATCAATTAACTGTCGCTGGAAGTTTTTCAAATTGAAAGAAGTAAGAAGGGTGAGGTTATTAGCATAGGAGTGGATATGGATTAAGTAATTGAGAGGTCTTTAATGAAAACTAGACAAAGTTGGAGTTAGGACAGATCTCTGAGGAAGATCTGTCCTAACTATTAATAGATTTAAAGGAAGAACTGTGGCAGTCTACAATACCTGCTATAGAATGACTGGAAAGAAAATCAGATAATCCCTGATACTTCATTATTCACTTGCTTTCTCTGATTTGTAGATGGCATCAGGCAAAAGTGGCCCTGATCTTTTGGATGAAGCTATTTTCATGAACTTGGAGTGATGAACCTCATGAAAATGAGAATTTGGACATAGTTTTGCTGCCTCTTGATGGTGAGAATGGAACGGTTTCCGACACAGAACAAGTTGACGATGATATCTTGACAGAAAGTAGAAAACAACCTAAAGACACTTCAAGCAAACTATAGATCTATTCCAATAAAGAAGATCCACCATCTTTCCCTTCAAGACGACGAAAATTGCCGAAACGGAGATTTCAGACTGTCATTTTGTTGGTCCTACATCTCAGGACCTCCCTGAGCTGTCAGAACGATTTCAAGCTCTGGTCAATGCCCATCCTATCATAATATTTCATCAATTTTTTGACAAGTGAATGGTATTAGCATAGACAAACAAATGGTTCATTATTATAGGCATCATTCCTACAAGATGTTCTTATGAGAGAAACCTATCAGATTTTGCTTACAAAACTGGGTACTAGCAACAGGGTCAGGTTACCCTGTCAGAATTGAAAAGTACACAGGAAAAGATATCTCCAAAAGAAAACTGCAAATTGGACTGGGACTAAATGTTATAAAATTACTGGAAAGTGTTAGAAACCCTGAATATCAAATTGTCTTTCTTGAAAACTTATTCACGTCATATGACTTGATGCTGTATTTGTCTAATAAATTATTTCAGGCAACTGGAATGGCCAGTGATAACAGGCTTTTAAAGTGTCCTTTTCCTAATAATAAAACAATTGATAGGGCAGATAGAGGCCCTTATTGGTCGAGATCTGATGGTGACATTCTTCCAATGAAATGGAAAGGCAACAAAATAGTCACTGGCGTTTCAAATTTTGAAACTACTGAGCCAATACAGCAGTGTAGGTGGTATAAAGAACAAAATAAATGGGTGGCTATTCCACAACAAACAACTCAAGAGCTTACAACACATTCATGAGAGGAGTCAATCACCGTGATCAAGCAATAAGCGACTGTCAGCCAACCATTTCATGGAAGAAATGGTATAACCCATTAATTGGAAATTGCTTTTCAGTTTTGAGGGTAGCTGCAAGGAAAGTTCATCAGAGTCTTGGAGGAAAGTTGGATCAACTTTGTTTCTGTTAAGAAGTTTTACTTCAGCTTCTTAAAAAATCCAAGACAAAGTGGACCAAGACCAGAAATAAGAATAGCCCTATCACATCATCTCGAACCATCGGGAAGCCAAAAAGAATTCTCGATTGAAATGTTCAATATGCAATATAATCTATAATCATTGTTCCAGGATTTATCATGGAAAACAACTTAAATAAATATTTTTACAGAAACGAATTATTTATGTAATGGGAATTACTTTTATAAATGATATATATATTCTTTTTTTTTTTTCTCACCATACTCCTGTAGGTGCTAGCACCTGTCAGCTGTCTCGAACAAGACATGAGTTTCTTGAGCAAGGCAAGGAAATCAGTTGGTGGCTTGCTAGGCCTATCCCAACACACTGAACCACTTTTATTATAGGTTACCACCTTACCACTGTACCGCTTAATATATATATATATATATATATATATATATAATATATATATATATATATATATATATATATATATATATATATATATATATATATATATATATATATATATATATATATATATATATATATATATATATATATATAATAAGTGTCTTATTTGCACTTGTATGGAGTATCATTCTCACATTAGGGGGGCTGTGGTTCCTCCTCTCCTCTGGATAAGGTCGAGTCTAAGGCTAAAAGATTAATAACCACTCCTCTACTTTCAAAATCTCTTGACCCTCTATCACTGCAACATGACGTTGGCGCACTATCTCTTTTCAATAGGCACTACAATGGCAGGTGCTCGAGGGAAATGGCCTCTTGTATTCCTCTAACATTGCATCGCCCTCGTTGTACACGGGGTACCCTGCTTTCACACAAATTTTGTGTGGCTGCTGGTAACCCCAAGCTTGCCCATTTTGGTGCCTCCTTTCCAGCCATCAGTTCTGTGAAACTTCTTACCATCATCTATTTTTCCTCCTGCATTTAATCTTCCTCTCTTCAAGGCTTCCATCTGTTCCCACCTGAGAGAAGTACATGAGGTTCAGGTCTGAGTGGTTTCCTCTTTTCTTTTTTATATACCCCCCTTCTTGAATACTTCGGCCTCCTGTTCTCTTCTAATTCAACCCTGGAAGACTCCGGCAATCCTCCTCCTATTCTTTTCCTCTCAGATGCCCCAGGCCTTTACCTATGATTACATTTGATCAGGTGCATGGGCTTCTGAAGTCTATGAATATTAGGAAGGCAAGCGGCCCGGATGGCATTCCTCCCTGAGTTTTAAGGGAGTGTGCCTCTGACTAGCTCTGTCCATCGTTCAACGTTTTTCTCTATGACTCAATATTAGTACTTTCCTTCAGTGTTGGAAGCACGCATTAGTCCAACTTATTCTGAAAAACGGTAGCCGCTCTGATCCTTCCAAATATCGACCTACAGCTCTCACTTGTATTCTGTTCAAGATGTATGAAACCCTTCTCAACTCTCTCTTCTTGGATCATCTGGAATCCCATTCCCTTCTTTCTGATCATCAGCATGGCTTTTGGCGTTCGAGGTCTACTGGTGATATACTTTCCTATTCTCACAGATTTATAGTCTTCTGCCCTTAGGGACCATGGGGAGACTTGCGTGGTGGCGCTTGACATCTCTAAGACGTTTGACTGGGTATGGCATGCATCACTGCTTTCCCGGCTCCCCTTCTTTGGGTTTCCTCCCTCTCTTTGCTTACTTATGTCTAGCTTTCTTTCTAGCTTTCTTTCTAATCATTCCATTTTGGCTGTTGTTGATGGAACAACTTCTTCCTTTCCTGTCAATAGTGGTGTTCCTCAGGGTTCTCTCTCTCTTTTCTCCAACTCTATTCTTACTTTTCATTAATGATCTTCTCAGCTGTTCATCTAACTCTATCCATTCATATGCCGATGACTCAATCCTCCATTCTTCAACTTATTTCAAATCTGCTCCTTCAACTTTCTGAATCCATTCTTGCAGATATGGATAGGATTTCCCAGTGGGGTCATCTCAACCTTGCGAAATTCAACTCTTTAAAAACTCAATTTCTAGAAATCTCCCTCTCAAAGACACCTCCTATCTTTTCTATTTCTTTCGATGGTTCTCCCATCTCTCCTGTTGACAATATAAACATCCTTGGCCTTCACATAAACAAAAAAATATCTTTGAAACCTCACATCACAATGGCTGCTAGGGCGGCCTCAAAGAAGCTAGGAGTTCTGTTTAGACTGCGAGAATTTTTTTCTTCCTCGAAGTTACTCCAATTATACAAGGGTCTCATCCGCCCTTGTATGGAGTACTGTTCTCATATCTGGGGTGGCTCTGATATCGCTTTCTTTTGGATAGGGTTGAGTCAAAGGTTAAGTCTTATGAACTGTTCCGATCTTTCTAATTCTCTTGACTCTTTATCTTTGCGATGTGACATTGGTGCCTTGTCTCTCTTCTATAGGTACTACAGCGGCAAGTGCTCAAGGAAACTATCCACTCGCGTACCTCCATCTTTACGGCGTCCTCGTAGTACAAGGGGTGCATTGTCTGCACATCAATTTGCGTGGAAATAGGTAACTCCACTCACCTAAGAAATTTACATTAGGTGGAACCTGCAGGAGCTTTTTTTTTTTTTTTTTTTTTCTTTCTTCTTTTATTTGTACTTTTACTTTATTTTTCTTCTTCTAACACCCCTTCCTTGGAAAGGGCTTTGCCCATGAGTGGTGACGATGTAAAAAAAAAAAAAAAATGTTCTTTGCAGATTTTTTTAAATTACTTGTTATATATTTAATGACCCCCAATGGTTGTTAAATTTGACTTCTTTCATAGATAAGGTTCAGCATTTACAAACGCTAAACATATCATTATAAGGAAGAGAAAAACTTATTTCTGATTTAGCGCAGAGTGTATTTAGCTTTCATAGCAAATTAAGACTTTCAGAACGACCTTGAGACTAAAGCATTCACTCATTTCAAATATTTGAAAAAAATTACTGAAAGACTTCCTGATGCTCAGGTGGAAACAGAAGATTATTTGCGTAAAATGTCTGATCTTGCTGAAGAAATCAATGGAAAATTTAATGATTTGAGAACACTTAAGCCTTCATTTTCATTCCTGTAAAATCCTTTTTCTGTTGATGTTGTGGGCGATGGCTCTCCTGTTTCATCCCCATCACCAGGATACAGCAGCTGTAGAGTTGGAGCTACTAGAACTGCCATAGAATTTAGGAAGAATGTTCCAGAAGAAAAATACCCACTAACAGAAGTGTGCTAAGAGACTTATTTCAATATTTAGGACTACTTATGTGTGAATTACTGTACTCAAAGCTTAAGTTCATTAAATCTAAATTTCAATCTGATCTAACTAATGAATATTTAAGAACACATGCAAACTGTGCTTACCAATTTATCAGTCAGATTTCAAACAACTAACAGCAAAAATGAACACTCAAAAACGCACTTCTCAAAATTAAATCTTATTTTTTGTTGTGTAATTGAACAATAATGTTATAAGTAAAATAATAATGTTAGTAATAAATGTAATAAATAATGTTAGTATTAAATGTTTTTTCATTTTTTATAAATTAAAAAATGAGTCTTCATTTTGTAAACCAATAATCTCTTAACAATGTGGCTTGCATAAAAATAGCTTCATAAATTTGTGGCTCCGAAGGTAAGGTTTGTGGCCACCCCTGATATATATCTTCTACAATAAGGTATATTCCTAAGATCGGTTAAAGGAAAAATGAAAGTAGTTGATAAGTATTGATATATAATTGGTTTGGTGTATGTTCCTTTCAGAGTTTTTTTTTTTTTTTTTTTTTTTTTTTTTTTGGGGGGGGGGGGGGTCTTTTTCTGATTTTTACTTATCATCCTGATTTTGGTAACAACATTGATAACCTGATTATAACTTACCTAATTTACTCTATATTTTGTGATATATTCGCCTTATCAGATTTATTTAAAACTCAAGGAGGAAATCATGGGGTTGAAATTGAAAATTTTATAAAAGTTAAAAGTTTTATAAATCTTCTCTTCTTCTTACATTTTCCAATTCTCTGCATCCTTTATCCAAAGTCTGATTCACTTGCTCTCTGAATTGTGAGACATATTTACACACAAATATTAATAACTTGATCGACAGTTTTGCATACATCTACACTTTAATAGATTCCTAGCTTTATATAGGAGTTAAGTTGACCTAAGGTGAATTTTGTACATAAGTGGATAAAAAATTTAAAAAGTAACAGTCTAGTTATTATACACATGACTGAACCTTTAGTAGTTAACCATATAAGATATCCAGTTATTTCATAAACATTTCCTGAAACAAAATGAAAATCATAGAAGACAAATCTATAGCTATGCGGTTCTATTTCCCACAGATCACATCTATCTGTGTAGTTGTAGGTTTAAATAATAATCCTATGAAGTCCCAAACTTATAATAATTGTTTTTGGCCTTCAAAACCAACTTACAGGAACAGGTTGGATTGAAAAAGGGGTCATCATAGGCTTCAGCAGTCAACAGATAAATTGGTTAAAAACTTAAATTTTGGTGTGTGTAATTAAGGTTAAATTGCAAGTAGTGTTCGGGCACCACCCTGGCCACTTTTCATTAAATATCACACCCGTTAAAAACACTTCAGCCTCGAGCCATATTGTTCCCTGTTACACTGGAATCATTTAAAATCTATCCTCCACAACACCAAAAAAAACTCTTGTGCTTCCAAGCTTGCACACTGCCTAGGTAAACTATTTTGTCTCTGTCTCTCTACTTCAACCTTCCCTTCTTGCTGGAAACGTGCACTCATTCAGCCTGTGCTGAAGAAGAGGGACCCCTCTCAACCCTACAACTACCATCCCATTTCTTTGACCTCCATTCTCTCCAAAGTTTTCGAATCTATCCTTAACAGGAAGATTTGTAAACTTATCAATTCTTCTAATCTTATCTCTGATCGCCAGTATGGCTTTTGTAAGAAACACTCTACTGGTGATCTTTCCATTCTCTCCGACTCTTGGTCCTCTGCTCTTCAGTATTTCGGTAAATCCTTTGCTGTCCCGTTGGATATATCAAAAGCTTTCGATATAGTCTGGCACAAATATTTGATTTTTAAACCTCCCTCTTTCGGTATCTATCCTTCTCTCTGTAATCTTCTCTCTAATTTCTTTTCTGGTTGTTCTATAGCAGCTGTTGTAGACAGCCACCATTCTTCCTTTATATCTATTAATAGTGGTGTTCCTCAAGGATCTGTCCTTTCTCCAACTCTTTTTCTAATTTTCATTAATGGCCTTCTCTCTATTACCTCATAACCACTCCTATGCAGATGACTCCACCACCCTTTATTCCTACTTCAAGTTTGAAAGACGCACCTCCCAACAGCAGTTGATAGACTAGAGAAGGGTAGCCTTGGAGCAACTAACTTCTGATTTTTCACATATTTCAAATTGGGGCACAAAAAATATGGTTGTTTTCAAAGCCTCAAAAACTCAGTTCCTCCATCTCTCCACTCGACACAATCTTCCACACAACTATGATGTTGTCTTTGAAAACAAACAACTCATACCTTCATCTCTCCTTAATATTCTTGGCATATCTTTTTCTCATGATCTTTCTTGGAAAGATCACATTACCTCTCTTTCTAAACAAGCTTCTAAGAGGTTTGGTGTTCTGAGGTACCTTCAGAATTACTTCACGCCACCCCAGTTGCTTGTCCTCTATAGGGGTGCTGTTCACCCCTGTATGGAGTATGCTTCACACATCTGAGGTGGTTCCACTCACACAGCTGTAATTGAGAAGGTGGAGTCTACGGCTTTTTGGCTCTTCAACTCTCCTGCTCTTGCTAACTCTCTCCAATCTCTTTCTGCCCATTGAATTGTTGCATCACCCTCTCTTTTCTATCGCTATTACAACGGACACTGCTCTTCTGAACTCTCTCATCGCACACCTCCTCCTTTGAGAAGAGCTTGTGTGACGTGCCTTTCTGAAAATTCTACATAGTCTCATCCTTTCTCTATCCAACTCTCAGACCCCAGACTTAACCACTATGTTCAACCTTACATATACTTTACTGGTAGAGTCTGGAAGACACTC
This sequence comes from Armadillidium nasatum, assembly GCA_009176605.1. Classification (NCBI taxonomy): domain Eukaryota; kingdom Metazoa; phylum Arthropoda; class Malacostraca; order Isopoda; family Armadillidiidae; genus Armadillidium; species Armadillidium nasatum. Next base: position 22,554 of record SEYY01001009.1, read on the forward strand.
CCTTTATCTGTTTTCCCAACTTTGAATTGCATACTTTCAAATACCATGTATCTGGACATGTTGGCCTCCTTCAATCAAGTAGGATTTTTGGAACTCCGGTGGGATTTGGTAGGCCTCCAGCTTTTGTCCACTGGAGGAGATATTTAAAAAAAAAAAAAAATGCAATAATATTTCTGGTTCCTTTTTCTCATGCCTTTTCTGGCACATTGAAAAAAAAAAAAATGTTATCTACAACTTTGCTTGTTCCTCTTTCCCTCTTCTAGCATCTTCTGAACAGTACAACTGCCATTTTGCCTTTCTCTAAGGCTGAAGTTTTCGCTAAAACTTTTGACTCTAATTCAACTTTAGACAATTCTGGAGCTGTTCCTACTCCTTCAATCCCCTCCATTTCATTTATGCCTAAAATTGTAATTTCTTCTAAAGACATAATTTCTGCTCTCTCTCAACTTAAAACTAAGAAGGCATACAGTCCTCATGGCCTTCCTCCTATGCTCCACAAAACTAGTTAATGAGCTTCCACCCAGCCTTGGTAAACAATTTTGACTTTGTCAACTCTCCAAATACTATCCCATTTTTTTTAACTTCTGTTCTTTCTAAAGTTTTTGAATCAATCCATAATAAACAAAAAAAAAAAAAAGCTCAATTCTTTTAATTTTTATCTGACTACCAGTATGGCTTTCATAAAAAATGCTCTACTGGTGATCTTTCAGTTTTCTCTGACTCTTGGTCCTCTGCTCTTTGGTATTTCAGTGAATTTTTTGCTGTGGTGCTAAACATATTGAAAGTTTTCAATATAGTCGGGCACAAAGCTTTGATTTCCAAACTTCCCTCTTTTGTAATCTATCCATCTCTCTGAAATTCTCCATGATTTCCTTTCTAGTTGTCTATAGCAGCTGTTGTAGACAATCACCATTCACCATTAATAGTAGTGTTCCCCAAAGATATCCCCTATCCCCAACATTTTTTCTACTATTAAGTAATGCAATTTTCTCTGTTACTTCATCTCCTATCCACTCCAATGCCATTGACTCCAATCGTCATAACTCCTTTCAATTTGAAAGCTGCACTTCAAAACAGAAGTTAATAAATGCAAGGAGGAAAGGATCAAGCAACTTATCTCTCATCTATCTTGTATTTCAAATTGGAGTAGAGAAAACATGGTTATTTTCAATGCCTCAAAAACTTATTTTTCCATCTCTTTACTCGACACAATCTTCCAGATGGCTATAATATCTTCTTCAAATACACGCAACTCAAACTGTCACCTCTCTTTAATATTCTTGGTGCTTCTTTTTCTCATGATCTTGGAAAGATCACATTACTTATTATTCTAAACAAGCTTCTGAAAGGTTGGATGTTGAGGCACCTTCAGAATTTCTTCACTTCACTCCAGTTACTTGCTCTTTATAGGGGTGTTGTAATTCTCTCTTTCTACCCATTGAATTGTTGCGTCAATCTCTCAAAAGCTATCGCTATTACATTGGACAATGCTCTTCTAAACTCTCCCATCGCACACCTCCCACAATGAGAAGAGCTTGTGCAACATATCTACAAAGTCTCTGATCTCAGACTTAACCACTATGCTATTACATGTATTCTGCTGGTAAAGTCTGGAACAAACCTCCTTTGTTTTCTCAACTTCCTTTGACTTACACACCTTCAAACTCCGTGTATCGGGACATGTCAGCCTTTAACTTGACCAGATTTCTTTTTTTCCCTAACTCTGATGGAAATTTTAGTAGGCCTCTGGGCTTTGCCCAGCAGAGGTGATATATATATATATATATATATATATATATATATATATATATATATATATATATATATATATATATATATATATATATATATATATATATATATATATATATACCGTGGCTCGAACGGTAGGGTGATTGACTCACGTGCTTGAGGGCGCCGGTTCGATCCCACTTCGGGATCCTAGGTATATGCTACCTAGAAAAGTTCCTCTCCTCGAATAGGGCAATGCCCGTGAGATGTGAACTTTTATAAAAAAAAAAAAAAAAAAAAAAAATATATATATATATATATATATATGCTGTCTACCATGGCTCAAATGGTAGAGTGATTGGCTCACATGCTTGAGGGTGCCGGTTCTATCCCACTTGGGGATCCTAGGTATATACTACCTAGAAAAGTTCCTCTCCTAGAATAGGGCAATACCTGTGAGATGTTAACTTTTTTTAAATAAAATAAAATAAACTCAAAAATGAAACAAAAATTGCTTGCCGAACGTTTCCAGACCAACAGTCCTTTATCAAGCCAGATATAAAGTCAAAGAAAAAACAATAAAATAGCTAAAACGATATAAAGGAGACCTGCTCCAAGGAGAGAACTTAAAACACTGAGGAAAAAACAAAAACCAAAATGGCAGGGTGGCAGCTCACAAGAAACAACAGACAAGAAAACATTGGAACAAAAACTATTACAATTTATTTATAGTTATATATAGTCAAATCTACTCATCTCAATTTAATAGTTTTTTGTATTTAGGAATCAATTTAAGGCTATTCATAATAAAATTATCCATGTCAACACTTATTTTGTTATTATTAAAAGTATTTGAATTACAAATAATGAAAGACCCTACCAATTTCCTTATAAATACATAATTTTCACTGCAAATACCCTTGGCATTGGAAGTTAGAATTTTAGTTTTTTAATCCTATGTTGACAAAGTTCATTATATTCATTTCCAACTCTAAAATCATAATCATGCTGGCTAATATGTCTGGTGAAATCTGCTGTTTCACCTATATAACACTCGGAGCAACTAGTTTTGTATTAGTTATAACCATTGATGAGGGCAAAAAAGGTCAACTTTTTTACCTGAGGGGAAAGGGGGGAAAAGAGGGGATGGGGGAAATATGGGGAAAATGGAGAAAAGGGGAAAAGAGGTAAAAGGGGGAAAATGGTATATTTTTTGCCCTTTTATGGTTGACCAATGACCTTTTATGGTTCCCGCAGTTTTTCCAGGCCATATTTCTGTAGTTTTTTGGTTAACCACGGTTCACCTCAATGGTAACGATGTTGTATACTGAAGGAAAATAAGGAAGGAAGGAATAAGGAATAGATAAGAATAAAGGGGAATAAGAAGAATTTTACCTTTCTACCAGTTCTGTTTTACCTCTGAACCAGTCCATTTTTTATTATTTTGAATATTTTTCTGGCAACATCTAGTAAGGACACATATCATGTATTCCATCATGTGTGCATTTGTACATACATTTGTACATACCCTCACTTAGAAGTACATTTCCCTCATCATATAACATCATTTTGCTTTCCTTTATGAGGTTTACCTTTGGTTTATCGGTAAATAGCAAAACTATATCGGTTAACCCTTTTGGTTCCCACATTCTTTCCTGAAGGAGGAGAGAATAAGGAAAGGAAGAAGAGAGAATAAAGAAAGAAAATAAAAGAGGAGGAGAAAATAAAGAAAAGAGGAGGAGAACAGAATAAAGAAATTGGAGAGGTGTGGTACAAATTATATGCCCACAATCCCATGAAATTTTTATTGCTTCCTTATGGAGAGATGATAAGACTGTAAGACACAGGCCCACGAGGAAAATTTTTTGTACAAATACAATTGGAAAAAAAAACTTTTAAAAATTTTGTCTTAAATACAACCATGGTAAGGCATAAAAAAGAAGAAGACCACAAGAACTTTTGGAAAGAAATTCCTTTTTTATATTAAAAATAGAAGATTATTGATCTGGAGGGTCAAACACAAGCTCTTACAGTTGGTAACCCTGGAGTGACCTTGAACAAGAAATAAACTAAATAAATCAGTCTAATTTTTGTCACAAAACATTTTAAAAATTAGATAATGAATAGTCCTAATATAGCACAGATTTAACTACGGTAAGCCTAGTCATCGACATTCTTTTGAAATTAAAAATAAATAGGTCCTACATTATCAGAAAGTGAAAAGTCAAATATAATTAAAAACTATTTTTCTTCATTAGTTAATAAAATTTACTACATATTTTAAAATACATAGGCCCTCATTTGAATTTAACTTAGTGCCAAAATCAAGACTAGCCTATTGTGTACCACAAACCTACCACAGTTAAAATATACTTTAAGTGAGCAACTGGAATATCCCTAAGGTACCTAAAAATATAATAAAACTGTAATATTATGTAAAAAGAAATCATCTGATCAATGTGCAATGTGCACTTCATCTGGCAGGGCATTTGCATATAACCAAGTTATAAAAATGCACATACTAACCACACCAGAGGCAGCATAACTACCGCAAGTTAAAACTATGAAAAGGGAAATGTTACAACATGGCAACTTTTGATGCCTGTGGGGCATCGGTTGCTCATAACCGATTATGACATCAAATTTAGAATGAGATAATTTAAGATGATATGGAACAAATCTACAGGGTCCTGTATGTATATTCAATAGCTTCAAAAATAAAGACCAGCCTTAAATATATATATATATATATATATATATATATATATATATATATATATATATATATATATATATATATATATATATATATATATATATATATATATATATATATATATATATATATATGGGTGACACAAGGAATGTGCACTTCATCTGGAGGGCATTTGCAATAACCAAGGTTAAAAATAAACTAACCACACCAGTGGTACTGGCAACCCTTTTGATACCTGTGGGGCATCGGTTGCTCATAACCGATTATGACATCAAATTTAGAATGAGATAATTTAAGATGATATGGAACAAATCTACAGGGTCCTGTATGTATATTCAATAGCTTCAAAAATAAAGGATGCACACAACCTGCTATTCAGTAATTATAGAATAGTGGGTCGGTTCACAACGTGCATTTGCCGGGAAGGCATTCTACAAGAATGTTGACAGTCTGACGGCTGCTCAACGGGTATTCCACAACCATTACAAAGTGGGACGCAATGGATGCTTTCCATCTTGCCACGCCATTCACACACGGGTTGTGAATTTCGAGAAGACGGGTTCAGCTCTAAAAGAGAAACCACCAGGGGGTCAATGAACTTAAAGAACCCCCAAAAACATTGACGTTGTTCGGGTCTCAATTCAAAAGGCCCACAATGATGGCCCAGAAACACATGGTGGCATTGAACCTAAACCAAACAACTGTCCAGCGCATACTCCACAGTGAGTTGAGGTTGCACCCTTACAAAATTCAATTTGTACTACAGGAATTGAAACCAACTGACTACGTGGCACAACATTTCTGCAAACAAATGATTGTGAAGATTAATGACGACCACAATTTTATTGAGGCATTTCATGCAAGATGAGGCTCATTTTTATCTGAGCGGGTATGTAAACAAGCAGAATTTCTGATATTGGACGGCTGAAAACCCTCGGTAACTGTACGAACGACCATTATACAGCCCCAAAAGTTACAGTATGGTGTGAAATATCCGTGTGCAAAGTGATGAGACCTCACTTCTTTTTCAGATGAGTAACGGAATGCTTTGACAGTAACGTCTGAAAGTTATGTTGATATGCTCGAAACATTTGTAGCTGAACAGCTGCAAACCATTCCCGATCTACATGATCAGCAAGATGGAGCAACAGCTCATACTGCCAGACGTCAATGGAAGTCGTTTGATGGCTCTTTGGTAACAATGTCATTTTCACAGTTTGGCGACATTCATTGGCCACCAAGATCTCCACATCTGTTGGTGTGCAAATTTTTATTATGGGGCCAGGTCAAAAGTAGGGTTTACACCACTCAGCCAATGACAATCTCTGATTGAAACGACGATCAGAGATGAAATCTCTGCAATCCCGATAGAGATGCTTCAAGGTGCCATGAAAAATCTCCATATTCGCTTCCAAAAATGCATACAAATGAATGGCCTTCATCTTCCGGACATTGTTTAAAAATTATATGTCGTGAAGTGGGACACTTAATGGCATGTACTTTATGTTATGTTAACCACAAATAAACTTATATATTCATATTTTTTATTATTCTGCGAGTGACATAGAATTTTCCCATTTCCCTGTGTCACCCTGTATGAAGTGATGATTCATCATCATCATCAGCAAAATCATCATATTTCTTTTAAATCATCATCGTCAATTTTCTGCCCTTTATTTTCCTGATTAATTTGCATTTTTTAGCTTTTAAAAATCTCTGCTCCACCCTACTCTACATAACAGTGAAAGGCTGTTAGTACTGGGGGACAAATATCCTCCAGGACAAAACCGAATTATCCCAGAAATTGGAGAAAAGATTGCATCACAAATTAAGAGCTCTAAATTTAAAGAACCAGAATTTTGCATGTCTGTCCATGTTCTCATGTATTAAAATTTCAAAATCAATGTTCTGAAGATACTACAAGGTGTCCCATTCACTCTTAGCCCTATATATGCACTCATAGATATTGAAGTAGTGGTCATAAGTTAATAAAATTTGCCACAAACAAAGAAGTGTGAGAATCAAGCTAACATCCCAACAGTGTTGGAAGTGATATTCATTACCATCAAGGCATACCAACACAAGCATTTCCATGTTACAGAAGGTTGCTGTTAACATTTTGGTGGTCACAGCGTCAATTGCCCGCTGAATGTTGTCTTTCAGTTGTATGATAGTACATAACTTGTTATGAAGCACTTCCCATTTCGGCAAGCCCTGTAGAAAGAAACCCAGAGGGGTAAGATCATGCAACCTTGGTGGTCAAAGTCCTTTAAAAATGACCCAATCTTCACAGGTGGACTCAATTTCGCACACGAATGACTGTCATGTGATCTCTCATGATCCCAAGTCGCTTCTCATACACCAAGGTTTGTTCATAGCAAATTTTAAAAACTTATGACTAGTACTTTGATATCTATAAGAGAACATCTAGAGTTCACTGTAGCTCTGTAGGTTAAGTCAGTTTTTCTCTGGCTTAAAGGATCGAGGCTCGCCCCACGCTCTCGCGTGTGTACTGCAAAGTATACAAATGAAGGTTCGATCCTCCAATACAGTTACTTGAACAGACTTAAATATTTGACATTTGTATGGGATTTTCTGTAGTTAATTACAGTTTATGGCAAGGTGAATCATTACACTAATCTCAATACTCACGTAACGCTTAAAAACAATGGCAACACTCACAATATTCCCCACTATTTCAACACATACAATATCACATTCTCTCTAAATTGCTCCTACAGAGAAGGTCCACTTATCAAGGATTCAAAACCACGCACATCAGTGGTCAAATATATACTTAATTGGGTTGTACTGGAGCAGGGTTTCCCTACCCAAAATCCAAATAAACTGTGTAACTAATCAACTTGGTAAGAAATAACATATAAATCAACTTCCCTGGCTAAGAACCACACTCCTCAAATAGGGCTCTGCCCATGAGTGATGGCGATAACTAAAAAAAATATGAATCTAAAAGCAAGTGGGACTCCCTGTATTATATTA
>SEYY01001009.1:35000-43014 GCA_009176605.1 Armadillidium nasatum
ATATATATATCCTAACTATTTTAAATAATAACTAAAAATTATTCTAAAACTAAAATTTGCAAAACTTTATATAATAATGTATTTTGAAATGCAATATTGAATTGAATGCAAAATTATGTTCTTGCATAAAATATACCCATTTTTTTATATTTTGATTTGATGTTATTTTCTTAAAGTGATAGGACAGGTTGTTGTAAAATTGTTAAATTTATCTAACCAGCTTGGAAAATAAAAAGTAGAAATTGTTCTGAAAATTATTCAATCTCTTCTTCTTTACTAAAAAGATAAAATGAGATAATTTCAGAAGGTATTGATAAACTGAAAAAATGGTTGCCTGCTCTTATAGACGAGCCACCAAAGACTCCCCTAAGCCTGCCACTGCCAAAGAAGACTCACCTGGGCCTGTCACTGCCAAAGAGACGCCGCTGACCTCCTGAAGATGTTGACTCTAATACTGAAGAGGAGAAATAGCTGTTCCCCATGTTGAAGCAGAAGTTGGGGACTATCCTACTGAAGAGAAGCAGCAGTCCCCTAGCCGAAGCAGAAGTTCCCTCAGCTTCTACAACTGAAAAGACTGGGCAGTTTGGCTCCCAGCAAGAGAAAACTCTCTCGGCCTGACTAGTCGAGTGGACTATACATCCTGGCAACCTCACTGTCTCCTGCTTGCTATCTCTCTGAGGCAGACCCTCTGGCTGAAAGAGAGCTGTGAGAGTCGGTAGCCTGACACTCTCCTTCCCATAGGCTTGGTGATAGCAGTGAGCCATACAGATGGACTGCGTGAGAGTCGGTAGTTTGATACTTTTTTATTCTACCTATACGACTCGGCGATCGCACATAGTCAACCAAGAGACACGGGCGAGTCCGAAGAGAAGTGAAGGCCACCACGCGTCTACAAGCAGACAACCCTACTACGATGCAAGACTCGAAGAACACTCAGACCCTGCTGAAGTCTCCTCTCTCATGCAAGGGCATCCTGGTAGAACCAGGCCCCTAAACCAGTCACAGACACACACTACTATAGTTACATACAATTATGAGGAAGCGAAAAAATTGTAATACTTAAAAAAAAAATTTTTTTTATCAAACTATTCTATTTTTCATTAAATTCTATTTTATAAAATTTCTAATACAAACCTTCAAATATAAAATTGACTTACTTAAAAAAGATAAAATTATATCCATCACAGTTTACCCTAAAATATAGAAATAATAAAAAGCATGAGGGAAAAATGGAGGAAGAATGCAATGAAAGAGTTCGAAAAAGCAGTGTCCATTGTAATAGCGGTAGTATAGAGAGAGCAAAGCAACAAATCAATGGGCAGAAAGAGACTGATGAGAATTAGTGAGAGCGAAAGAGTTGATAAGACAAAAAGCCATAGACTCCACCTTCTCAATGAGAGCTATGAGAACCATCCCAGATGTGCAAAGCATACCCAGCATAGGGGCAAATAACCCTATAAAGAGTAAGCAACTGGAGGAGGCATGAAAAAAATTGCAAAAGTGCTTCAAAACACCCAACCTCTTAGAAGCTTGTTTAGAAAGAGAACTAATGTGATCACTCCTAGATCACAAGAAAAAGTTACGTCAAGAATATTAAGGGCAGATGAAGATTTGTGTTGTATTTTCAAAGATGTCATAGTTGTGTGGAAGGTTGTGTTGAGTAGAGTGATGGATCAATTGAGTTTTTGAGGCAATGCGTTTCAGTTAAGAACATGAGGTGAAGAAGAGAGTGCTTGACAAAGAAAAAAGTAGACAAATGACTGTGAATGATGCAGAAATTAATGAAAAAAGAAGACTGTGCACCAGGGCAAGCCGACAGCAATCCCCATCATTGGATGTTGCCAACTCCCAAGTGATGATCGGGTGATAACTGGATGAGGGGTTTGTTTAGATAGCAGTCTTCCAAGCATCTCAGAGGCAGCTTTATATTTTGCCATTTTCCCATATAAAAAGATAATGCACAAGTAAGCACTTTCAAATTTGTGGGGAACATTAGAAAAATAGAGACAGTAAAAAGTCACAGGGCCCTATTGAGACTGCCCCAGTAAAAACATAATAATACTGTAATGGTAATACTAATACATGCAAGAAAGACTAGGTCTATCCTATCCCTAGTATATTTAGTAAACCTAACTAATGACATTATACAACTAATTTCACATGCAACATGCAATAAGCTTGCAATGAATCAACACCACTACAAAACTGCCAGTTAGGCTTTGTCACAAGCTGGTCTAAAAATTCATATATACCTGCCAATTTGGCTTAGTCAAGTTATACTATACAATACCTGAACCATCAATATATCTACCTAACCCCCTCTTAAATATTGCATGAGAATCACAGTCAACAATCTCCTGTGGCAAGTCATTCCAAAACTTAACAAACCTATTACTGATAGAGTATTTTCTTAGATCGAGATGGCATGAAATCTTTTTAATTTTCTTATTATGCCCTCTAGTTTCTCTTCCATGGTCCAGTATAAAGTATTTTTCAATCTCTGTATTACTGTCAGATGCAAATATTTTATAAACTTGCATCATATCCCCTCTGGGAAATCTTTCAATGGAGAACATTCCCAGCTCCATCAACCTCTCCCAATAGCTCTTACTCTCGATGCTAGAAATAATCCTTGTTGCTCAATGTTATACTTTCTCCAGCATATCTATGTCTTTTCTTAAATGAGAAGCCCAAACTTGTGCACAGTATTCTGATGCTGACCTAACATAGCTATTATATAGCTTGCTTATAACCTCTTTGCTCTTGTAAGCTACACTGCAATTTATTATACCTAACATCTTATTAGCTCTACTCCTTGCTTCCAAACACTGATCGCCCACTTCGGATTACTGCTAATAATTGCAACTAAGTCTTTATCTTGGTCCACAGTCTCAAGCCAATACCCATTCATATCTTAATTAAATCTTTCATTTGAGTAACCTACATGAAGAACTTTAATTTTTTACTATTAAATTTCATTTTCTGCTTATCTTCCCATCCAAAGAAGTCTATCTAGATCACCTTGAAGCTTAATACATCCATCATTATTCTTACTGAGGTGACCACTTTGTTATCATCTGCAAACTAAGAAACCTTACATTTAAGACCTTCGTCTAAATCATTTATATATATGAGAAACAATAGTGGTCCCAGCAGAGAACCCTGTGGGACCCCACTTTCACTGTTTCCCATAATGACTTATTTCCATTCAGTAGCATACACTGCCTAATGTTCTTCAATCGCTCATTAATACAACTGTCCACCACTCTACCAATACCACAATGTGACAACATTTGCAACAACATTACATGGGGTACCTTATCAAAAGCTTTGCTAAAGTCTAAATATATAACAAAGTGGATTACCCCCTTCAGTCATTGATAGTTGGTGATAGAGTGTGGACGTTTGTGTTTAGTTATACCCAGTTTTATTTATTTATTTTTTAAGTGAGTGTGATTAAAAATTTTTATCGTTTTAAGTTTTTAGTCATTCTCTAGTTTTAATTCTATTTCTGTGTCTTGTTTTAAGTGTTTTTAAATCTGTGAAGTGTTTTTGTTTTAGTACATATGAACGTGTACGGTGAAAAGATTTTAGCCTCCTGAAACTTTTTTTTACTAGATGCAGCAGTATCAAGATAAGTACTAATTATATTTTTATTGTTTATTTTAAACATTTAATTCATAATTTATTTGTTTGTTTGTTTGTATGATTATTTATTTATTGTTTGTTTAATGTTATTAATGTTATAATTATTATTTTTTCTTTTGGCTACATGATATGCTTTTAATTTTGTTTTAACACCCCGTTTTACCTCGTTTACTGCTTGTGTATGTACGTTCGTGTACTTGTGAGTGTACGTGAGTGTGGGTGAGTGCTTGTGTGCTCTTCAAATGATGAGATTGAGAGGGCGTATGGGTGGGTGCAGACGGGGGCTTTCTATTGACTTTGCCAATGTCTGTGGCCTTCGCTCTAATATCGAATCTGTGGAATATAACCTCTCTAATTCTCATCCTAGCCTTTTGCTTCTGTCTGAGACCCAGTTGGACAGGGATTCTTTCTCTAACAACCTCAATGTCTCCAACTACAATTTTTTTCACAATTTCCGACTAAATAGTGGTGTCTGTGCCTATATTAACATTAACACTCCTGACTCGTCTCATAAATCTAGAATCTCCTAATTTCGATGTTTTATGGCTCAAAATCTATCTTCCTACTACTACAATTATCTTGTGTTTCTGCTACTGCTCCCCTAATGGAACAGATTTTCCAGTTATTCTTCAATATCTTACTACTTCCCACGAGACTGTCACTTCTTCTCATCCAAATGCAGAAGTCCTCTATTTAGGGGATTTCAACGTACACCACACTGAAAGGGAGGCCAAATAATTCAGCATTCTCAACGATCTGAAGCAGTTGATTAGGGAGCCCACATGCATCCCAGATCGTCCTAACAAATTCTTGAATACACTTAATTTATGCTTCACCACTACTCCTTCTAGATATAAATACACCATTTTCCCTCCCATTGGTAACTCTGACCATAATCTTATAGCTCTTATTTATAATGCTTTCTCTCCAACAGCTCCACCATGCCCTAAACGTACTTTCTGGCACTTTAATCTGGTTAATTGGAGGGCAATGCAACGGTTCTTAGCTAACTATCATTGGAGTGAATCTTGCTTCGTCTCGGGGGACACTTCTGTCTCTGCTGAAAAGGTAGGGGCTGTGATCCTTGATGGGATGGGCAGATTCATTCCATCTTTAACTAAATCCATGGTTCAATGGCATCTGTTCTCTCGTCCTTCGGGAGAGAGACATTGCTTATCGTGAATGGAAAAACTCTCCTTCTCCTATCACTCTTGTTAATTTTCATTCAGCTCGGAATCGTTGCAGGGATGTTCTTAGACGGACTAAGCGTGCTTTCACAAAAAGGAAGTGCGCTGACCTCCATGGCTCTCATACTGATAAAAATTTCTGGCCTCTTGTCAAAAATATTCCTAATAACTTCTGTAAATCTGCCTTTCCTCCTCTTATTCACTCTGATGCTTCTGTTGCAAATACTCCCTCTGACAAGGCTAATCTCTTCGGCCTCATTTTCTCATCTAATTCCACCCTGCTCAATTCTGGCATCCCTCCTCCTACTCCATCTCCTCTCAGGCATCCCATGTCTCTACCTGTAATTACTCATGATCGGGTGCATGGGATCCTGAAATCTATGAACGTCAGGAAGGCCAGTGGACCGGATGGCATTTCCCCTCATGTTCTGAGGGAGTGTGCTTCTGAGTTAGCGCCTGTCCTCGTTCAACTCTACTCTCTATGCCTTAATACTAATACTTTTCCTCAATGCTGGAAGCATGAATTTGTTCAGCCGATCCAAAAAAAGGTAGCCGCTCTGACCCTTCTAACTATCGACCTATAGCTCTCACTTGTGTTCTATCTAAAAATTTTGAAACTCTCCTCAACCCTCATTTCCTGTATCATTTGGAGTCTCATTCTCTTCTCTCAGATCACCAGTATGGCTTTCGAAGCTCAAGGTCAACTGGTGACATACTTTCCAATCTTACTGATCTATGGTCTTCTGCCCTTAGGGACTTCGGGGAGTCTTGTGGTGGTGGTGCTTGACATATCCAAGGCTTTCGACCGGGTATGGCATACGTCGCTGATCTCCAAGCTCCCTTCCTTTGGGTTTCCTCCTTCCCTTTGCTTACTCTTGTCAAGTTTTCTCTCAGATCGTTCCATCTCGGAATTCGTAGATGGAGCAACCACTTCCTCCTTTTCTGTCAACTGTGGTGTTTCTCAGGGTTCTGTTTTATCTCCAACCTTATTCTTACTTTTCATTAACGATCTTCTTAACTGCACTTCTAACTCTGTTCACTCTTATGCTGATGACTCAACTCTACATTCTTCTACACATTTCAAATCTGTTTCCTCTTTTGCTTCTAGAGTTGCTTCTCGTCTTCAACTTTCCGATTCTATTCTTGCCGATCTGGATATGATTTCCCTCTGGGGTCATAGCAACCTTGTGAAAAACTCAACTTCTTCACATCTCCCTCTCAAAAACACCTCCTCTTTCCTATCCTCTTCGATGGCTCTACCGTCCCACCTCTAAATAACATTAACATTCTTGGTCTTAACATAAACAAAAAATTGTCTTGGAAACCACACATCACAATGGTTGCTAAAGCAGCCTCTAAGAAGCTGGAAGTTCTGTTCAGGTTGCGAGAATTTTTTCCTTCTGAGCAGTTACTCCAAATATATAAGGGTCTTATTCACCCTTGTATGGAGTACTGTTTTCACATTTGGGGGGGCTCCGGCTCCTCCTCTCTTCTGGATAGGGTTGAGTCTAAAGCTAAAAGATTAATTAACTGTCCCCTACTTTCTAACTCTCTTGACCCTCTATCTCTGCGACGTGACGTTGGCGCACTATCCCTTTTCTATAGGTACTACAATGGCAGGTGCTCGAGGGAATAGGCCTCCCGCATTCCTCCACCGTTGCGTCGTCCTCATTACACAAGGGGTGCCCTTCTTTCACACAAATTTTGTGTTGATGTAGGAAACCCCAGGATAGCCCGTTGTGGTGCCTCCTTCTTTCCAGCCACCTCTGTTCTGTGGAACTCTCTACCATCATCTATTTTTCCTCCTGTATTTAATCTTCCACTCTTCAAGGCTTCAGTCTGTGCACACCTGAGAAATATGCACTAGGTGTGTGTTTGAGTGATCTTTTCTTCATTTTGTGTGCCCCTTCCTTGAAAAGGGCTGTCTGAGAGTGGTGGCGTTGTTAAAAAAAATAAAAAAAAATAAAAAAAAAAATCTATATATTCAGGAATACATTCCATAAATTCCAGGTTCCAAGATCTACCCTTTCTAAAACCATGCTGGGAGTTATACAGTATCTTTTCATTAAAATGTTTCTCTATTGTTAAAAGAGGTGGAGGTAGTGGGAAAATAGGCACTTCAATATGAAATAAGAATACACTAGACCCTCTCAAAAAGAAAAATGCAAAAAGAACGAACCTAAGGGCAATGGAGTGAACCAAAATGGTTTAACCCATCCTACCACTCTGCTGGTTATGCCTAGTGAGTGGGAGTAATTACATTGCTTTTGACAGAGCTACACTCCCATATATATATATATATATATATATATATATATATATATATATATATATATATATATATATATATATATATATATATATATATATATATATATATATATATCAGAGGTGGGTATAAGCGCAAAAGCGCAATTTGCGCGAAAATTCGAAAATGAGTGCTTTTGCCTTTTGCGCTTAACTTTTTTAAGAGTGCAAATTTGCGCTTTTGCGGAAGTTTTTTGAAATTAGCGCTTACCAATTTGCGTTTCGTCGTTTTTCTTAAAAAAAACAATTTTGGGCTTATATTTCAGTTTCTTATTTAATCAGCCAAATTTTATTACTCTTTCTGCTAATTAAAAGTTAATACTTAAACTATGAATGCCGATATATAAAAAAAATATCGATATTTAAAAAATATCAAAATGTCCTCGATAATAAAAGATATTGTTTGTTTATTATATATATATATATATATATATATATATATATATATATATATATATATATATATATATATATATATATATATATATATATATATGGTTTATTGAATATTTTGTTTATTGGTTTATTAGAAAGTTTAAACTATGAATGCCGATATATAAAAAAAATATCGATATTTAAAAAATATCAAATTGTCCTCGATAATAAAAGATATTGTATATATATATATATATATATATATATATATATATATATATATATATATATATATATATATATATATATATATATATATATATATATATATATATATATATATATATATGGTTTATTGAATATTTTGTTTATTGGTTTATTAGAAAGTTTATTAATTAATAGGCAATTTCACTATAGGTTTTTCGTTGCTGATTTATATATATATATATATATATATATATATATATATATATATATATATATATATATATATATAT
>SEYY01001009.1:43114-71626 GCA_009176605.1 Armadillidium nasatum
TTAAAAAAAAAAAAAGATTAGAAGAAACACTGTCAAGTAATTAAAAGTTTAATATAGAATAGACCAGAAACCTTGTCTGTGGGGTAAAACTTAGGCCTCACCATTGCAGATTTAGTGAAAATCCCAGAATAACATTTGAACAAGAAACAAATAAATAGACAATACAAATGAATAAATAAATAATTTTTTTTAAAACTTTGAAAAGAATTAACAAGTGAATAGACTAAAATAAAACAAGATTATCATATGCTAGGCCTAAGAGTCAATGTCCATATGAAGTAAATAATAAATTTTATTCACAGAAAAGCTAGATATAATTAAAAACTGTAACTTTATGAACAATTAATAAAAAATTTCTGAAATTTAAAATACTTTATGCCTTCAATTGCATATAACATAGCACCAAAATCAACCACCAAATTAATCTCTTCCAAATCTGGTACAGTAAAGCTGTGCATCCTGTAGGGGTGGATGCTGAAGCACATGCTCATAGAACAAATAACAGTGAAGCAGAAAGAAGTAATCATTTCAGTGCAGGGTGAAGTGCAGCTAGTGACAGTTCACATTTCAGAAGCTCTTCACTTGAGCCCTATAGAAACTGAAAGACACTCACTATTCAGGAGTTGCCCCAATTTGACAAATGAGACATTGAAAAATGGATACAGAGGGGACACCTCAATTTATAAAATGGTAGAAGCAGCAAATAAATATATGGTACGAAGCAGAAGAACTGCACTGGATTCTTACTGCAATGCTTAGGTCAATGCAATAGATTCCTTACTTCCTACTAGACCTTCAAGAGAACCCACACCACCACCTGTTAACAATGTTTCCAAAAGTGATTTTGCTAGAAAATCCAGTCAAATTGCAGAGTTGTTCCAAAAGATGGAAGATCTTACATCCAGTGTACATAGACTCTAAATAAGGATGCTGCAAAACAATAATGGTAGAACAAGAGGCCAGTCTCCCAGAGGCCAGTCTCCCAGAGGCAGGTCATCTTTAAGATTTTGGCCAAAAGGTGCTCTTTGCTATTACCACTACAAGTTTTGAGAAAAAGGTAGATGACAAGGAGGCAGCTGTCGATGGGCACCATTGCCAACACAACTTCCCACTTCAGGACCTCTCTCGGGAAACGAATTAGTGGGGCGAAATTAAGCCCCACTAAAAGAAATTCAAAAGTTCAATTTAATAATACAATAATGCATAAGATACGTAGTGATAATAGTGCATGCACAATATACAAAACATTATGAGGAAGAAAATACGAGCTACCCCTAATAAATAATGATAATATGTTTCAAAAATGTAAATATTACTTCACTGCCTTTTTACACAAATAAATAATAACAATAATGCTCAAGTTCATTTGAATGGGATTGCTACAACTGATTTAAAACCATAGGTTTTAAGCGAAAAAGCATCTCAGTGCTGATTGAACACTGAACTGAGATTGAACAATGTCATAAGGAAGTACTGCAATCTACTTATAATAATATTAAGCGTAAAATTATGCATTATCATGATGGTGAAAAGATAGTAACCGTGCAAGAGCAATTAGCTCTTAGCAAAAATACGGTAAGGCTGGTTGAAAATGCATGTTTTTACAGTGGTGCAGGGGTTTCCAGAATATTAAATGTATTAAATATTTAAAAACCCAATTTAAAATTAAATCGTCTCTTCCACATCTATGATGTTAATTCTATGAGTTATATTATAATCAACACAGGAAGTACTTTCTCTATACTTAAAGCTTCTGCAGATGAGAAGAACGAACCTATTTTCTTTCTTACAGCTAGAAATGGAAGCCAGATCAATATTTATAATAGTGTAAATAAAAATCTTAATTTTTTATTACTTTGTGAAATTGAACATAACATTTTAATATGCAACATATTTACAAATATATTAGGTATGGATTCTTTTTAATATGATTTCTTATCAGATTTTAGTTACCATTGGATTTTTGATGGCCAGACTGGGTTCTCTTGTGAAGTAATCATAGGAAATGATTTTGAATTTCTGCCCATAACTAGAATTAATCATTTTGTAAATGATACCTTCTCTCTAAACTACCTTCCATGCCTTCTCTTCAATCTATTAATTAATTTTAAAATATTATTTACTGATTTATATATAAATGATAGCACCAAACTATGCAACAATAATAATAATAATAATAATAATAATAATAATAATAATAATAATAATAATAATGCAATGGTAAATTAGAATATTGGGTCATTCCAAGTCACTTCAACCGACAAAAAACCCTGACCCCTTTCGATTTGTATAAAAAGTGGCACACTAACAGATCTTGTTGAGAAAATATGAATGGCGTTTATTGCAGGTCTCTAGCTCATACGGTTCAGAAGATATGACCTTTGAAACTTTGGTCAAAAATGTCAATTTTCAGAGAGTAGTCCGAGGTCAAAATACAATATCTCGGCTTCTATGGCACTTAGAAGCATCGTGTAAAGACCATTTAAAAGATCTTGAATAGCGGTACAACATTTATTTAGATGATTTTGACCTCGGAGGTCAAATAAAAAATTTGACCTATTGGTGACCTTGACCTTGACCTTGAAAAAAAACCTCATCTTCGATTTTTTTCAAACTTTGCTGAATTATTGTTATATATGTATATTTTAATTTTTTTAATGAATTATTTTTGGTTTTGGCTTGGTTTAGAAAATATAAGCAATTTAATAAGTACAAATATCACATTTTTCACTTTTTTGCGATTTTTATCTCTTTCAATGTATAGTTCCAACATTTCCATTTCTCTCTCTATATATATATATATTATATATATATATATATATATATATATATATATATATATATATATATATATATATATATATATATATAAGGGGCTGGCTGCTGCCGAGTATATTTTTCTCGTATTCTCTGAGGAATATAGTCTTACCTGCTTGTTGCTTTGCTGTTATGCTGTTTGATTTTGACTGTGCTTGGGATCCACAATATTAATGTGCATGTGCCATGTCCTAGACTGGAGAGCGTGAAGGGAGATTGATATTAACATGTTTATTTGTTTAAATACGTTAATGTTATTCTTCTATGTTAAATTTATTTTTTATTATTATTATTTATTGAGTGCACTTGTGCTAATGAAAAGTCTTATGAGCTATTGTTCCCATTTCGGGCAATAATTAAAAACAGGTTATTCTTATTCAAACAGGTTGTTATTCTCAAGAAGGCATATTACCCTTTCAAGAGTAGGTTATATTCTTTGTGTTTTTATTATTATTATTATTATTAATTCATTATATATTTTTAGATCATTTAAACTGAGGTGAGGCACTGGGGTAATTATTTATAATTCTCACAAGTGCCGGTCTAGGGCCTTATTGCCTAGTGCTAATCTGGAGTTATAATCTCTATACCTATCAGGTAGAAAATATAGATAAGAGACCTTAATGGTTTTTGAGATTATCATATATTTTTTTTTTTTTATAAAATTTTAATATTTAATATTCACTTTGGGAAAAGAAAATATGTCAGTAGTGTGATAAATTTCACAGTAAAACGTTTTCCACTTTCAAATCTTTGGTTGTTTTAAACCATTACTCTTTTTTTTCTTCTTTATTTTGTGTATATAAAGAGGCTATCCTGTGTACTGTGAACTATAGATAATTTTATGTGAACATTGTAAGTGTAAGATCAATATATATATATATATATATATATATATATATATATATATATATATATATATATATATATATATATATATATATATATATATATATATATATATATATTGATCTTACACTTACAATATTCACATAAAATTATCTATAGTTCACAGTACACAAGATAGCCTCTTTATATACACAAAATAAAGAGAAAAAAAGAGTAATGGTTTAAAACAACCAAAGATTTGAAAGTGGAAAATGTTTTACTGTGAAATTTATCACACTACTGACATATTTTCTTTTCCCAAAGTGAATACTAAATATTAAAATTTTATAAAAAAAAAAAAATATATGATAATCTCAAAAACCATTAAGGTCTCTTATCTATATTTTCTACCTGATAGGTATAGAGATTATAACTCCAGATTAGCACTAGGCAATAAGGCCCTAGACCGGCACCTGTGAGAATTATAAATAATTACCCCAGTGCCTCACCTCAATTTAAATGATCTAAAAATATATAATGAATTAATAATAATAATAATAAAAACACAAAGAATATAACCTACTCTTGAAAGGGTAATATGCCTTCTTGAGAATAACAACCTGTTTGAATAAGAATAACCTGTTTTTAATTATTGCCCGAAATGGGAACAATAGCTCATAAGACTTTTCATTAGCACAAGTGCACTCAATAAAT
The DNA here is from genome assembly GCA_009176605.1 of Armadillidium nasatum. Classification (NCBI taxonomy): domain Eukaryota; kingdom Metazoa; phylum Arthropoda; class Malacostraca; order Isopoda; family Armadillidiidae; genus Armadillidium; species Armadillidium nasatum. Next base: position 47,474 of record SEYY01001009.1, read on the forward strand.
AATAATAATAAAAATAAATTTAACATAGAAGAATAACATTAACGTATCTAAACAAATAAACATGTTAACATCAATCTCCCTTCACGCTCTCCAGTCTAGGACATGGCACATGCACATTAATATTGTGGATCCCAAGCACAGTCAAAATCAAACAGCATAACAGCAAAGCAACAAGCAGGTAAGACTATATTCCTCAGAGAATACGAGAAAAATATATACTCGGCAGCAGCCAGCCCCTTAATATATATATATATATATATATATATATATATATATATATATATATATATATATATATATATATATATATATATATATATATATATATATATATATATGAGAGAGAAATGGAAATGTTGGAACTATACATTGAAAGAGATAAAAATCGCAAAAAAGTGAAAAATGTGATATTTGTACTTATTAAATTGCTTATATTTTCTAAACCAAGCCAAAACCAAAAATAATTCATTAAAAAAATTAAAATATATACATATATAACAATAATTCAGCAAAGTTTGAAAAAAATCGAAGATGAGGTTTTTTTTCAAGGTCAAGGTCAAGGTCACCAATAGGTCAAATTTTTTATTTGACCTCCGAGGTCAAAATCATCTAAATAAATGTTGTACCACTATTCAAGATCTTTTAAATGGTCTTTACACGATGCTTCTAAGTGCCATAGAAGCCGAGATATTGTATTTTGACCTCGGACTACTCTCTGAAAATTGACATTTTTGACCAAAGTTTCAAAGGTCATATCTTCTGAACCGTATGAGCTAGAGACCTGCAATAAACGCCATTCATATTTTCTCAACAAGATCTGTTAGTGTGCCATTTTTCATAAAAATCGAAAGGGGTCACGGAAAAAAATTGCCAAATTTTGGTTGAAGTGACTTGGAATGACCCTATTCTTAAAGGTAAAAAATAGTGGGGGTAGCAACATAAACAATTCCTCCTATATGCATGATAAATTTGAAATTAATGGCAATATAAATAAAAATAATACAAATAATGTTAGTGATTTTAAAAATAAAAAAGTGATAAAATTTCCCCCTTCCCCCACAGAGAAGATGCCCTAAAAGAGTCAGCCACTTATAGGTTTACTGTAAGAAGTCCCTCTATAAACATAAAAAACTGTCATAGAATCTCTATGTGTCTATATGACAAAGCTAAAGTGAAGATATTCAGGTTAGTTAATGCTGGGGTATTACCTCCTTCACATTCACCGTGGGGTTTTCCAATCTACCAAAACATTCAGGTGGAGTCCACATTGTGGCAGACCTGAGACTTCTTAACAATGAGTAGTTCGTGACAATTTCAGTCTCCCAAATCTAGATGATTTCACTAACTAACTCCATGTGTGCAAAGTTTTTTCTGCTCTGGATCTCAAGAAGGCCTTCTCTAATCTGAAAGTTCACCCAGATTGTAGGAAGTTCTTTTCAATTAAACTCCCTATGGTAGTTTCTCTTAAAACAGTATAGTTGAAGGATTTCATTCTAGTCCCGCAAGTTTCATTAAGTATATTTCTTTAATTCTTTCTTGTATTCCTAACATTTTCATATACAGTGATGACATACTTATTGCTACTACAACTATGCGGAGCATCTAAAAGTGTTAGAAATGGTATTTGAAAGGCTAAATGCTTTTAATTTAAAACTTAGTGCTGATAAGTGCCAAACTGGACAATCAAAGGTTACCTATGTTTTGATGTGTCTGAAGGTTTTCTGCTCCCTAATGAGGATAAAAGTCTTCCTATTTTAAACATTCCAAAACCTATGATGATTAAAGATCTGTGTTTATTCTTAGGAAGTATAAATTATTTCTGCTCTTCATTTCCTGATATTTTGAAAATTGTTTCTCCTTCTTTCTCTTCAAAAGGATGCATCATACTTTCAACGAAGAGTAAAATGGAATCCTGAGGCTGAAGAAGCCTTCAATCTAGCCAAAATGGCTCTGAAAAAATGCTACACCTTTGGGTTTTTCATCTAATAATGCCCAGATACCTATTTTCATGGAGGCCAGTCAGACTGCCTTGGTTGGTCTAATAGTTTCAACCAAAAATGAAAAAACTGTTCCACTTGGATTCTATAGTTACAAATTAAACCCAACTGAAATGAGCTGTAGTATTTTTTAGCAAGAAACTCCTTGCCTTAGTTAAGACTGCTAAGAAATTTCAGTATATTGTAGAAAGATGAAAGATAGATGTATTGTGACAACCTTTAAGTCATACAGTCACTTAAAAGAAGAAGCTGACGCTAATCACTTATTTGCAAGAGAGCAGCATTATCTAACTCCTCTGTCTGAATAAGATTTGACAATTCACCATATTAAATCTGAAGAAAATATTCTAACTGATTTTCTGAGTAGGAAATCTGCTCAACAACCTACTGAATGTACATTGAAATTACTTGCTCCTTCAACTTCTGCAGGAAATGTATATGTAGAATTGGCAACAAGCCTTTTAGACCAACTTGGAAGACAGGACACTGTGACAGAAGTCCATTCTGAAGCACCTTGTGATAAAGTATTGGTCACACCAGAGCTTTCTTCCCAGCAGGATTCTTTAATAGAGGGTAACTGTTATTCATTGACATCTATTTTTCAAATTTCAGCCAATGAAGTATTTAAATTATTTCAATGCAAAATTGATTACAAACTGCAAGCAGCACAAGAAACTGATATTCAACTTCAAAAATACTTAAATAAGCAAGAAAATGCTATTCTTAAACTGTCTAAGTGAAATTACTACTATAAAAATGACCTGATCTTTGGTTATCAATGAATTTATTCTACTCTCACCTCATACCACTGTTCCAGAATCTTTTATTACTCTTGCTATATTTTATTCCCTCTCCCTTGGGCATTTTGGAATCAAGAAAACTCTGGCGTCTCTTAGAAAGCACTTTGTATGGAAGGATATACCTAAATACACAAAGCAGTTTGTTCTAAATTGAGATTCATTATTCTATGCAGAATAATCCCACCATGATTCTAATTAGCCAGTTTCTGCAAAATTTCAGGTGGTCCATATAGACATTCTTAAAATACCTTCATGCAAAACTGTATATATATCTTTTAACCTTGATTGATAGATTCTTTCACTATCTCTTTGCTTTCCACTTGAAAAACATTGAAACCTCTACAATTGTGGAAGTAATTACCAGAGAATCCCTCCCCATAGCTGGAGTTATAGGAACTTATGATACTGATCATGGAGGACAGTTTACCTCTAATTTATTCAAAAGTGTTTGTGAGGAGCTAGGATCCCGACATAACTTTACTTCTGCCTATACTCCTCAAAGTTATGGCCTCAGTGAAAACTCATACAACCTTATTGAGGTCTCTGCGAGCAATGCTGTCGGATCAGTTGGAAGATGTTCAAAATTATTGGTTGATCTTCTCCCCTAGTGCTTTTGTTTAAGAACTGCTTCAATGAACTCAGAAGGAATCACACCTGATATCCTAATGATGGGTCAAAATCCATCATTCAATAAAGCCTTAATAGAGCAAGTGGAGTCCTCATTCTCACGTTCAATAAAAACGTATGTAGAAAACTTATAAGTTATTCTTGGGACTCCCTCTATCTCCAGAATTTTCTGCCAAAAAACAAAAAAATATATACACCAAAGAATTTACAAGATGCTAAATTTGTGCATCTAAAAAGCCAAAAATTGGTAATAATGTATACATAAAAAAGAATAATAAAATGCAAAGTGAAAATTTAATAAATATTAAACCATATTTTAGTTTAAGTAATGAAGGTTCTAAACTAGAGAAGTAATATAAATGTAGAAAATATGTTGATGGTGCTATATGAATATAAATATAGTTTTTTTTATGCTAGTTTAATATTTTATTACAACCTATTGTTTATTTTAGCATACTGAAGGGTAATATATTTTATTCAGGTAGTACCATTTTGTTATAGTAAGTTTCCCCTACTTTTTTATATATCACTATTTCTTCTATTTTACTACATAAAGAAATACATATCATAGGCAGGGTTTTATGGTTTGAATCTCCAAGTAATTTTGGAAATTCACTCTCCTGGAATCACCACCTCAGAAAGTAGGGGTATTGATCTCCTAATGCTTAGATCGATATTTATACTTATTTGATATGCATGCTCACCATCATACAATATTAATACCTACTGTGACAAAGACATCTATGTCACAATATTTATATTTTACTTGATTTTGTATGCCCATGATCCTTCATTAGACCTACAGTATATACAAAAGAAATAACATGTGCCAACTTGGCCTACAATAAATGCATAAATATATAGATTTTGTTTAATAAATATACAAACTAATGTGTTGTTTAAAAAATAAGTAAGAAAATAAAACAAAAAGGATTAGGAGAAATACTGACAAAGTAATTAAAGCTTTATATACAACAGACCAGAAAGTTTTGTATGCAGGTTCAAACTTATGCATCACTATTGCATATATATATATATATATATATATATATATATATATATATATATATATATATATATATATATATATATATATATATATATATATATATATATATCATCACTCACTGCTCATGGACAGAGCCCTATTCAATGTAGAGGGTTTTAAAGAACTATTCTAGAGCTAAAGATCTGGGTATGTGCACTAAAAGTTAAACCTCTTCAGAGTGTGCGTGCGTGCATGCGTGTATATAGTGTATTGTAATAATCCGCAGGAGCATCATTATATGTTCATGAGGTTTGTGCATTGTTATATATATATATATATATGGAATAGATATTCAGCGGTAACGTCCAGCTTGCACATTCCGACAGTTTCTAGTATGTTAACTTCATCAACATTTCCGACTCCTATTTATTCGTCTTCTATCATGACATCTTCAATGTCGGAATCTTCCAGAACATTACCTCCAAGCTCAGATAGTCGTCTTGATGCAATTGAAGATCAATTAGCAATGGTCGCACGATCTGTCAATATGTTAACACAGATAGTGGCTAAGGCATATAAGCCAAAAGCAGTACCTCCACGAAAGTTCAACGCTGCTAAGGAACATAATCTCCGAACGTTCTTCAAACAGTTCGAGAGATACTGCCAGGTCACGTATCCAGACCAACCCGAAGACTGGATAATCGTCCTCGGAAACTTCCTCGAGGGTTCCTACAGTGACCTGTACGATCAAATTATTCGTGAGGAGATGGCTTATGCTGCTATTAAAGACGCTTTACTTCAATGGTGGGACTATGAGGCGGGAGTAAGAAAAGACAAAGCTTCGCAAGAGTTTATGCTTGCCAAACGGAAACCGGGCGAGAGTGTCAATATGTTTCGCACTCAGGTTGGAACAGTTAGCAAACCGAGCCTACCCTGGTGTTTCCATGCGTGCCCATGACAATTTGCGTCGGGCATTCCTACATAATCTACCGGCAGTAGTGGAACAACGAATGCATGATTATATACTCAACCATGAGGGTGCAACTGGTCAGAAAATGCAATTCGATCAGATAGTCAGGTTGGCAAATCAACATTGTAATGAGATGTCAACCGAACAAATCATTGAGGAACCTGAGGTAATAACTATTTCCCAGGTCAAAACACCACGACAGAAGTGATACTTGGAGTGAGGTGGTCAAGACATATTCTGACAAGCCAAGGAACTCTACTAGAGCTGTAGTTGAGTCAGCGGTTACCACACCGCCCAAGCCCGCAAATAATCGCTCAGAATATAGGAATAACCGTGGTAATGGTAATTCATCACCAAGAACCACTGGTAGATCATCAAAATTTGATTTTTTCTGCACGTATTGTGGAAAAAATAATCATACTCTCAGCGATTGCTACACTTATAATGATGTCTGCGCATATTGCAAACAGCAGGGGCATTCTGCAAAAGAATGTTCACAGACAAAGTCAAAGCAATCAAATAATCAGTCCTCACAAGCGGCTTCGAACACATACAATGAAATGTCCATACTGCTCTGCAGGACATCTTGGGAAAGATTGTCCTGGCCGTGGAAGTCCCCGATCTAAAGGTCATGAAGGTCCATTGCCTCAATGAAATAATCAGTGGGGTGTAGTTAATAACACATGTAGCACACGTGACGACTCTCATTCAGAAGGAGCGTGTGGCGGAGTACCAGCTTTAAACTGAGTGACTCCGTAGCCATGGGTCAGGCTGCGGAGGAGGTTAGTGATGGTAGCTCCAGTTCAAATGTATTGACCCAAAAACCAATTGAGACTCCCGAAAATATTCAGATCCTATTTAATCGGGCTGACAGTCAACCCTTATATGTGGATGTCATCCTTGAGGGATATTCGGGCAGACCTTACGATTGCCTAGTTGATAATGGGGCATGTGTAAGCCTTATTAAATCTTCGGTAGTGGATGAGCTCATCGGTGTTCACAAACATGCTTCAACTATTCGAACGATTAGCGGCATTGGTCATACTGCCGTGAAAATTTCACAATTTGTTCTATTAAGTCTTCGTTTTCGGAGTGGGTTCAGTACCACTCAAACCGAATTCTACGTAGTTCCATCTGAGTTCCTAGAAGATTCGTTGGTGCTGGGTGTTCCTCTTTTACGAGCAAATAGTCTTCTCCCGGATATGTCTACATATCAGTTATTACTAAGGGATGAAGATAAGTTTCTCGTGGTAGCTTCAGATCCTACCAAAAGTAACACCCCTATCGAGCCACGAACAATCGAAAATACGGAAGTAGGAGCACATCAGTGCGGATTTATTTCTATAAATCTATGTAATTTTACATATTCTCTCCAGAACTTCTATTTAGAAGGTCTGTGTGAGGAGAACTTTAATGTGCTACCGGGAATACTCAGTGAAGGCGATTCTTCAGTTGTAGCTTTTTACAATGGTAGCGAATCATCCAGATTCATACCAAAGGGATTCTCAGTGGGATCTGCTTTTCCTATATCAGAGACCACTGATATTTCCATTTATAATATTCTACCAAGTGAACTGGAAGATGCTTCTGTGCATTGAAAACTATTGGACGCGAGATAAAATCATGGAAGAGTTTCAATTTTTGGATATTCGGTTGAATGATTCTCAAAAAGATCAGCTTATAAATCTTCTTCAAAAATATTCTGCAGTCCTCAATACTGGAGATGATGATGTTGGGCTTGCCCATAATGTTCAGCATCAAATTGAGCTTACGACCGATAGGCCCATTCATGTGCCGGTTCGGCGGTTCCAAGGACCACTGGCCCAAGAAATCGAGTGTCAGTGGTGAGCTTGAAGAGTGTGGAATTATTCGGAAAAGTTACTCTCCATATTCGGCTCCAGTAGTTCCTGTAAGGAAAAAGGACGGTGGTTTGCGTTTGTGTGTGGACTACCGTGCCCTTAATAAACATACTAAGGGAGATGCATTTCCTTTACCTAACTTAATTGATTCCATTTATAATATGGCAGGTGCTCAAATATTCACCACTATCGATTTAGTGCGTGGGTATTACCAAATCGAGATGGCAGAAGGTAGTATAGAGAAAACGGCTTTCTCTACACAGCTGTCACATTATGAATTTCTTTGTATGCCTTTTGGAGTGAAAGTGCTGGACCGAATAATTACGTCGTCAAGATAAGCCATGACCTCGGACCATGGGATATATATATATATATATATATATATATATATATATATATATATATATATATATATATATATATATATATATATATATATATATATATATATATATATATATATATATATATATATATATATATACAATTAGGGATGGAGTGAAGTATCCGTATAGGTAGTGGTGGGCATTAATCAATTATTGCAAATGTGGTGGACCCCTCGTGACATTTATATAGAACAAAAATAAAAGAATAAATAAATAATCAGGAAATTTTTTTTTATAAAAAAAATAAATAATTAACATCAAATAGAAATAACAATTTATGTTATAGGGACTAGATTTTTAGCGTGAATAAACGAGAGCATTATCTTGAAGAAATTATAAAACGATAGTAAATAAAACAAACCAGAAATAAAAATAAAATAAAAACTGAGTATTTTTATGAAGAATTAATAGAAATTTTATGAAAAATTTAAAATACTTTAGGCCTGCAACTGAAAATAAGGTAGAGGCTAACCTACTCTAGACTGGCATATAACACGAAGTACATGGTAATAGTGTAGTATTGTACTCTCTAAAATTCTTAATTTTTCATCATTAATATCAAATGAAATGTGATTTATAGTGAAAGTAAATTAGAAAACTGTGAAATTTAATAATATAAATAACATTTAAATAACTTTTGAATATAAAAATAATAATAATAAATAAATAAATAAATAAATATATGGTAGCTAGAACATTACCATAAAGAAATTAAATTGAATAAACCTACTTACTATTTTGAAATATATATATATATAATATATATATATATATATATATATATATATATATATATATATATATATATATATATATATATATATATATATATAGAAGTAAATTGGCTACTATATACAAGCCTAGGCTAGGAGTGTATTCCTACATTCATACCAAATAACTAAGGTGCTACTGTATAATTTCGCCTTTTTAAAAAAAAATTATATATATATATATATATATATATATATATATATATATATATATATATATATATATATATATATATATATATATATATATATAATAATATAGATAAATATATAAAGTAAAGAAATAACAAAATTCTACGATGCCTTCAAGGAAAAATAAAACTAGGCCTAATAACAACAACAACAACATTTTAGATCCTTCCACCTCTGGCATTTTGGTACATCCAGTAGAAGTTGATACTGAAGTACAGGCTAATGAAACTAATAACCAAGGTACAGAAAGACCTCTTCAGTGAACTTCAGAATGAAGTCCCTCCAGTGAAAGTTCCTCTTCCAGAAGCCCGTCACCTCAATATAGGAAAACACTTACGATTCATGATTTACCACGATTCGACATAAGATATCGAGAAGTGGTTACAAAAATTTGAATGGCTATTCCAACTTTATTTTGTGAACAAAAATTAGAATGGTTATTCCAGCTTTATTTTGTGAATAAGCCTATCAAGAGAATTCAACTTATGGGACCCCTTTTACCCTCTGCCTTTATCTCCCAAATTCAACCACCTATAACTGAAAGTACTTATGAGGAATTGAAAAAAGTGTTGAGAGCTAACTATGCACCTTCTGCCAGGGAAAGAGTTGAGGACTTATTTCAACAGAAACTGAAACCTTGTGAAAAACCATCTGAATATTTAAATAGAATAAAGCTTTCACTTGGAGACTCGGCTTTTGAAGTTATGATACAAAATAATGAAACAGTCGCAAAAGAAATGTTTTTTCAAGTTTTACCTGAGGGCATTCCAGCAATGCTCGAAGTATTAACTGGAGATCTACCAATTTATAAAATGGCCGAGGCTGCTGACAAATGCATGAATCGCTGAGGCAGAATTGCATCAGACCATTACCGCAATGATTCTGTCAATGCCATAGGCACTTTTTCTACAAGAACATAAAGAGAACTCACATCACCACCTTCCAATTCCTTCCTCGTTTGTGAATTGGCTAAAATATACACTCAAGTTGCAGAGTTATTTAAAAAAGAAGAAGAGCTATCAACACAGGTGCATAAACTGGATGTGAGGGTGACGTGACTTGAATATGCTTGGACAAGAGGCCACTCAGATAGAGGCAGGTCACCTTCCAACTTTAGACCGGAGGGTGCTCTATGCTATTACCATTATAAATTTCGAGAAAGAGCTACAAGATGCCAAGGAGGTAGCTGTCGATGGGCTCCAATGCAAGCCCAACTTTCCACTTCAGGACTATCTCCTTCAACCAATCCGGGAAACGAATCATAGGGGCAAATGTCAGCCCTCAAAAAGAAAATAAAAAGTGAAATTTAATAATAATGTGAAGTGTATAATAATTAGTGATAAAAGTGCATATATTAAATATGAAAAATTAAGAAAGGAAGAAGATAAAAGCTACCCCCTTATAAATGATATTAATACAATTCCAAATAATGCTACTAATTCATTGCATATTTATATAAATAATATAAAGTATAACAATGCTCAACTTCATTGGAATGCGATTGCTACTACTGATTTAAAACCATCTGTTTTAAACGAAAGAGTATCTCAGTCTAGTGAACTTGAGCATTGTCTTACATTATCAACATGGTGAAAAGCCAGTCTTTGAGCAAGAGCCATCAGCTCTTTGCAAATATACTGCGATGCCAGTTGAAAATGCAAATTTTTATAATGGTACATCAAAAATTATGAATGTGTTAAATATTTATAAAACCAATTTAAAATTAAACAGTTTCTACCGTATTTTCGATGCTAACTCTAAAGAGTTATATATAATAGATTCGGGAAGTAAATTATCATGTTTTATGGCTTCTGCAGAAGATAAGAAAGAACCTATTGGCTTTCTTACTAATGCTAATGGAACTAAAATAAACATATATGACATTAAAACAAAAACTAAATTTTTTATTGCACAGAGATTATGAGCATACTATTTTAATTTGTGATGTAGTTTGTAATATTTTTGGGCTTGATTTTTTTTCAAAAGTATAATTTTTTATTAGATTTTAGTAATCATAAGATTATTGATGCTCAGACAGGGAGCTCTTGTGATGTAATTGTAGGAAATGATGTGGAGTCTGTGCCCCTAAAAAGAATTGATCATTTTGTTAATGCTACCCTCTCTCTCCCAAATTACCTTCCGCGCCTTCTCTTTACTCTAATCTATTATTTAATTTTAAGGTATTATTTACTGATATATATTTAAATGATAACACAGAATTATGTAATACTGGTAGTAGAATGGTAAATGAAAATATTTTTAAAGGAAAAATTAATGCTGGGGATGGCAATATAAACAATTCTTCCTGTAGGTATAATGGTAATAAATATAAAAATAATGGTAAAAATAGAAGTGATATGTATAAATAAGTGATAACAGTGAATATAAAAATAAAGTGTTAAAATTTCCCCTTACACTTGCAGAGTATGATGCCTTAAAAGAGTTAGTCCCCTATAAATTTAATGTAAGAGGACCCCCAATAAATATAAAAAGCAGAATATCTACGTGTCTATATGACAAAGCTAAAGTGGAGAAAGGCAGGTTAGTTAATGCTGGGGTCTTATCTCCTTCACATTCACCATGGGGTTTTCCAATATCCATTCTGCCAAAACCCTCAGGTGGAGTCCGTATTGTAGCTGACCTGAGGCTTCTTAATAAAAGAGCAGTTTGTGACAATTTTAGTCTACCAAATCTAGGGGAGTTTTCGAATATACTTTCTGATGCTAAAGTGCTTTCTGTCCTTGATCTCAAGAAAGCCTTCTATAATTTGAAAGTTCACCAAGATTGTAGAAAGTTTTCAACAATTAATATTCCACATGGGAGTTTTTCTTATAACAGTATAGTTGAAGGTTTTCATTCTAGTCCCACAAAATATATCTCTTTAATTCTTTCTCGTATTCCTAATATTTTCATCTATATTGATGACATTCTAATTGCTCTTCCAACTCATGAAGAGCATCTAAAGGTCTTAGAAATGGTATTTGATAGGCTAAATTATTTTAATTTAAAACTAAGTGCTGATAAGTGCCAAATTGGCCAACCAAAGATTACATATCTTGGTTTTGATGTGTCAGAAGGTTTTATGCTTATTAGTGAAGATAAAAGTCTTGCTATATTAAACATTCCAAAACCAAAGACTATTAAAGATCTACATTCTTTCTTAGAAAGTATAAACTATTTCCGACCTTCACTTCCTGGAATTTCTAACATTATTTCTCCTCTTCTTTCATTTCTAAAAGGTGCTCCATACTCACAACATAAGAGTAAAATGGAATCCTGAGGCTGAAGAAGAATTCAATCTAGCAAAACTGACTTTGAAAAATGCTACTCTTCGGGTTTTCCATCTAATAGTGCCAAAATATCTATTTTCACAGATGCCAGTAAGACTGCCTTGGCTGGTGTTGTAGTTTCAACCGAAAATGAAAAAACTGTTCCATAAATTAAATACAACTGAAATGAGCTATAGTATTTTTAGCAAGGAACTCCTTGCCTTGGTTAAAACTGTAAAAAAAATTCAACATATTGTAGAAGGATGGAAGATAGATGTGTTTTGTGACAATCTTTCAGTCACACATTCACTTAAAAAAAGAGACTGATGCTAATCACTTGCTTGCAAGGGAGCAGCATTACCTAACTTTCTTGTCTGAATATGATTTGAATATACACCATATTAAATCTTAAGAGAATATTCTTGCTGATTACTTGAGCAGAAATCCTGCTGAGAAGCCAACTACCAGTTCACTGAAATTACTATCTTATGCAAATACTGCAGGAAATGCAGATATAGAACTAGCAACAAGCCCTTCAGTCCAACTTCAAAGAGAAGACACTGTTACACAAGTCCATCCTGAAGTACTCTGCGATGAAGCATTGGTTACACCAGAGCTTTCTCCACAGCAGGAGTCTTTAATAGAGGATGATTGCAATTCACTGTCATCTATTTTCCATATTTCCGCCAATGAAGTGTTTAAGCTATTTCAGTGTAAAATTGATTATAAAGAACTTCAAGCTGCACAAGAAACAGATGTGCAACTTCAAAAGTATTTAAACAAGCAAGAAAATACTAATCTCCAGCTGACCAAGCGAAACTATTATTATAAAAATGACCTACTGTCTTTGGTTGTCGATAAATCTATTCCATTTTCACCTCGTGTCTTTGTTCCTGAATCTTTCATTACACCTGTTATCTCTTATTCACATTCACTTGGGCATTTTGGAGTCAAGAAAACTCTGGCATCTTTTAGGAAGCGCTTTGTATGGAAGGATATGCCTAAATACACAAAGCAGTTTATTATAAGTTGTGATTCATGTCAGAGATCTAAATCATTACGAAAAATAAGCCCACCATATGAATCTTACTAGCCAGTTTCGGCAAAATTTCAGGTGGTTCATATAGACATACTTAAAATGCCTTCATGTAAAAACTATAAATATCTTTTAACTTTAATTGATAGATTCTCTCGCTATCTCTTTGCTTTCCCCTTGAAAAACATTGAAACCTCTACAATTGTGGAAACAATTACCAGAGAATTCTTACCCATAGCTGGAGTGGTAGGAACTTATGTTTCAGATCGTGGTGGACAATTTACTTCTGATTTATTTTCAAGTGTTTGTGCGGAGCTAGGATCCCAACATAACTTTACTTCTGCCTATACCCCTCAGAGTAATGGACTCATTGAAAACTCTCATAGAACACTATTGAGGTCTCTTCGAGCCATGCTGTCGGATGAGTTGGAAGATGTTCAAAATTATTGGTTTTATATCCTTCCCCTAGTGCTGTTATGTTTAAGAACTGCCCCATTAAACTCAGAAGGAATAACTCCTGCTATCCTAATGATGGGTCAAAATCCATATCTCCCTGGAGCTTTAATAGAGCAAGTAGAGTCCTCATTCTCACTTTCAATAAAAACATATGCAGAAAAATTAAAATTATTCTTGGGACTCCCCCTGTCTCCAGAATTTTCTACCAAAAATCCAAAAATATATGTCCCAAAGAACTTACAAGATGCGAAATTTTTTCTTGTAAAAAACCAACAATATAGCAGAAACAAATTAGAAGCAGTGTACCATGGTCCCTATCCTATAGTAAAATTTTCAGGTAATAATGTATACATAAAAAAGAATAATAAAGTGCAAAGTGAAAATGTAATCAATATTAAACCATTTTTTAGTTTAAGTAATGAAAGTGTTGAACCATGAAATATGTGATAAATAAATTGAAGGTGCTATATAATATATATATATATATATATTTTTTTTTTTGTTTAATTTTAATATTTTAAATTTTTTTTAATTTTTTTACAATTTTTTAAGGTTTACCATTTTTTTAGAATAAGTTTCCTCTACTGCTTTAATTTTCACTATTTCTTCCAATTTACGATTCTAACAAATTCGTGTCATAGGTTGGGTGTTCAGGTGTGAATCTCCAAGTAACCTTGGAAATTCATTCTCTGGGTATCACCATCTTAGAATGAAGATTGTATATTTTGTAATTTTTAATAAATTTGTAATTATTTATAATAATAAATGATGAATGATATATCGATATTAGGAACGATATATCGATTATTATAGTATCATTCATGCCATCATGAAATGCGAATTTTGAAGTAGAGTGTGACTAGAATGAAAAAAAAAAAAGGTTAAAAATGACACGCTTTGTAATTATAGCGGATTCATTGTAATATAATTGTGAAATATCTTACATTAAATAAAAATATTACTCAAGAAGAAATATTTCACTACGCCACTATATAAAATATTAGAAATAAGATAAAATATACCGGAAACAAGGTAAGAGAAAAATAATTTTTATAGATATAGCTGAATGGTCTAGTAAATAATAGCCATTCTTTGCATATATATATATATATATATATATATATATATATATATATATATATATATATATATATATATATATATATATATATATATATATATATATATATATATATCTTTTTTTACCTTTTTTTTTTTTTACCTTCTCACCCCCTGACCACCCCATGTTGAGGCGGCCACACTTCGCTAATGAAGCTTCCTGCCGCAGTCGGTCTCGTCCAGAGATCCTTCAAAGAAGTGATGCCCCAGAAGATTTTGGGGCGAGAGTTGGAAGGACAGCGTAATAGAAAGTGTTTCACGGTCTCCGGGGCCATTCCGCATCTAGTACAGGTGGGAGATGTTGCCTGGTTTATTTTGAATTTGTGTTTGTAATGTTGTAGGTTTGGGTGGTGCCCGCATCTTAGTCTTGCAAGTGAGGTTTGTAAGTGTCTTGGGAGGTTGTTGAAGTCGGGGTTTATTTCGGGGGGGGTCCGTCCGTTTAGTGTGTTGTTTGGGGTCTGTTTATCAAGTATGAATGTGTTAGTTGAGTGTGTATATGTTTGGTTGTTGTGGTATTGGGGGGAGGAGGGGGGATGTGATTTAGGATCTGTTTGTAAAAGGCGCCGGTGGACGATGGAGGGTGAGTTAGTCTCTGTGGGGTAGGTTGGAGGAGAGTATTGTGACATGGGTGTGTGTGGGTAGACGTGTTTTTGCGTAAAATTGGGTGCCTATCATTTCGAGGTGATTTCTTATAGGTAGTATCTTGGTTTCGTTATGTAGGTGTTGTTGAGGGGTTGTGCGTGTGCAGCCGGTGATGGTGCGAAGGGCTTTATTTTGCGTTATTTGGAGTTTCGTTAAGTTTTTGTCGGAGATCAGAGGGTGCCAGACAGGGGAGGCGTAGTTAATGGTGGGGCGTATAAATTGTTTGTAGATTGCAATTGAGGTTTGTATGTTGTTGTTTATGTCTGTATTGGCCACTGTTTTGAGGATGTTGAGTTTTCTGTTTGCAGCTGAGGTGGTATTTTGAATGTGCTTGGAGAAGGTGAGGTGAGTGTCAAATGTTAGGCCGAGAATTTTTGGGGTTTTGTTGAGGGGTATGGGGGTGTTGTTTAGTAGGACTTGTGGGTGGGTGTTGGATATGTGTTTGTCTGTTGTTATAAGGGTTATGGAGGATTTGTTTGGGGATGCCGTCATCCTGTTTTCTGCTAGCCAAGATTGGAGTTGTGTTATGTAGTCTTGTGTGAGAGATGTTGCGGTGGTGAGGTTTTTGTGAGTGGTGGTAATAGTTATGTCGTCTGCGTATGATATTATGCGGGTGAAAGTTGTTTGGGGTTGAGGGAGGTCTGCTGTGTACAGGTTGAATAGAGTGGGGGAGAGTATGGCTCCTTGCGGAACTCCGTTCCTTAAGTTGATGGTACGTGATTTGTGGCCGTTTTGTTGTATTTGGGCAGTTCTTCCTGATAGGAAGTTGGTTAGCCATTTCTTAGTGTTTGTTGGGATGTTGGATTGGAGGATTTTATGGATAAGATTATGTTTCGGGACAGTATCGAAGGCTTTGTTTATGTCAATTGCTATTAGTATAGTTTTGTGATAAGGCTTATGGTTTAGTCCGTTTATTATAGGTTGGATGATGTTGGTAAGTGCAGTGGTGGTGGAGTGGTTGGGTTTGAACCCGTGTTGGAAGTTTTGTTGTGGGATGAATTGGAGGATAGAATTTAGGATTAGTTTTTCAAGAAGTTTTGAGATGGTGGATAATAGGGAGATTGGGCGGTAGGAGGAGGGGTTTGAAGGGTCTTTGCCCGGTTTTAGTTTAGGGATGATTAATGCTTTTTTCCATTGGGGGGGGATATAGTTGAGTTGGATGGATTTGTTGAAGATGGAGGTTATGTATGTGATTGTGTGGTGGGATAGGTGTTTTAGGTGAATATTTGATATGTTGTCTGGTCCTGTTGCTGGAGAGTTTTTGATAGTTTTAATGGTGTTTTGAGTGATTGTGGGTGTGATGGCGTTTAAGTTATATATTATATATATATATATATATATATATATATATATATATATATATATATATATATATATATATATATATATATATATATATATATATATATATATATATATATATATATATATATATATATATATATATATATATATATATATATATATATATATATATATATATATATATATATATATATATATATATATATATATATAAATCCATAGGAGGGTGCTTGGAACCCCTACTGGGGCTACTATGGCAATCTGCTGGGTGCTCCTGGGTTGCAGGAGCAACCAACCAAAGTCAAGCAACGCCAACATGGGCACAACAACTGTTGCAACAAAATTAGAAATATAAGACAGAGAAAAATTTTCCGCACGCCAGGACTCGAAACCACTGACAACAGCGTCGCCGTTAGACAATGTACAGAAGGCTCTACCACAGAGCTACGCCGCCTTCCCAAAAAAAGAAGGCATAGTAGAATGGTTTTCAAGCTCTTCTGCTTCGAATCACTGTAGCAACTCGGTACTTATCTAAATCCATAGGAGGGTGCTTGGAACCCCTACTGGGGCTACTATGGCATTCTGCTGGGTGCTCCTGGGTTGCAGGAGCAACCAACCAAAGTCAAGCAACGCCAACATGGGCACAACAACTGTTGCGACTAAATTAGCAATATAAGACAGAGAAAAATTTTCCGCACGCCAGGACTCGAAACCACTGACAACAGCGTCGCCGTTAGACAATGTACAGAAGGCTCTACCACAGAGCTACGCCGCCTTCCCAAAAAAAGAAGGCATAGTAGAATGGTTTTCAAGCTCTTCTGCTTCGAATCACTGTAGCAACTCGGTACTTATCTAAATCCATAGGAGGGTGCTTGGAACCCCTACTGGGGCTACTATGGCATTCTGCTGGGTGCTCCTGGGTTGCAGGAGCAACCAACCAAAGTCAAGCAACGCCAACATGGGCACAACAACTGTTGCGACTAAATTAGCAATATAAGACAGAGAAAAATTTTCTGCATGCCAGGACTCGAAACCACTGACAACAGCATCGCCGTTAGAAAATGTACAGAAGACTCTACCACCGAGCTACGCCGCCTTCCCAAAAAAGAAGGCATAGTAGAACGGTTTTCAAGCTCTTCTGCTTCGAATCACTGTAGCAACTCGGTACTTATTTAAATCCATAGGAGGGTGCTTGGAAGCCCTACTGGGGCTACTACAACTGTGATGTGGTTAAGGGAATATGAAAATTAAAAATATTAATAATAACCTGTTTTATTACAGGACTTTTTATCTTTGGTCTTGGGTTTTATATTGAACTTATCTTGAGGTTGGACCTTGTATAATTTTCGATGAGGGAGAATCGCCATCATTCACCCTTCTAAAGTGAAAAGAATATTGTACATATTGTGGACTATGTTATAGTAAACTGTCTCTTAGCTTAAAAGCCAGAGAGTATTCTCAGATCAACACCTATCCTAAGATAGGTTATTGAAGGTATCGTTTCTTCTCTCCCTCTTTTCAATCCTTTCATAATAGCATAAGCACAGACTTGACTTCTGATCCATTGTTGACAGAGTGTGTATTGATAAGTAAACTTGTTTAAATTTTCATAGAAAAGAAGAAAATTGAATTCAATCTAGTCACATACTGAGAGTAAAAAAAAAGAATAGCAATACCACTGAGTGGAAATACTTTGAATGTTAAAAATATTAAATTAGGATTATAAAAATTTGAAAGGTGTTAATTTCATTTCATATGAGATATGATAACTTGTCTACCATTAAAAATAAGATTGTTACTGTATCTTACTTAAAAGAGTCTGAAACCTTCAATTGGTTTCTAGACGAACTGACAAGTACTTGGACAGGGGAGATTGTATGGTTATTTACAGTTACTGCAAGTTGTGTCATTCACTTGAGGATATCTGATAGGTTAATTCCTTTGAATAATTTCCACCGAGCAATTCAGACGATGTAGTGAAGGTATCTTCATGGTCGATTATGGCTTACAATAATCAGTGAGTAACTTAAATGTCTTTGTTGGTGATAGAGAAAATGTTTCTTGTTCAGTGCAAGGGAGGGAAAACACCAAAACCATTTCCATGGCTTGGAAAACCAAATACCCCTCACCCCTCACCACTACATCGGTATCAGTACTCAGTATTTTTAAATTTAGGGGTATCAGTATCGAGTGAATTTAAATTATTGGTATCAGTATCTGCTAAAATTTTGGTATTGCTCTATCCCTAATATATATATATATATATATATATATATATATATATATATATATATATATATATATATATATATATATATATATATATATATATATATATATATATATATATATATATATATATATATATATATATATATATATATAATGACAATAGTAAAATATATCATAAATATCTGGATGAAAACTGAAGTAGTAAAGAATTCTTTATGAAATCCCAATTTATTATTGGCAATGAAATTTTAAACTATTCATATCCACAGAAACATAGAGTAACTGAGTTTTTATTAATGATTTTTAAGATTACTTTTAGTACATTTCTCAGTTAAAACAACTACTAAAATTTCTCAACATAAAATTGCTGGTAAAGTTAAAAGAAACCTAACAGCAAAATCAAAATTTAAAAAAAAAATTTATAAAATATATATATATATATATATATATATATATATATATATATATATATATATATATATATATATATATATATATATATATATATATATATATATATATATATATATATATATATATATTTGGACATGTCCAATGAACGTAAGTAATGGCAGGAAATATACGAAAGAGGGCAGAAATTAAATAAGTAAAGCATATGTAATACAATACAGTATATAAAATTAATTTTCCATACTGCAACAATTAAAACAGAAAATTTTACTTACACTACTTACCATAATAAAACGTTAGAAAAATAACTCATATTCATGCAATATTTTAAAAAATAAAACATTGAAGCATAAATAAAGTAAGTAGTTTCAGGATATAACAACTGAATTGCATAATTTACATAAAGAAAATTTAGACATAAGCAAAAATAAATTATAGTAAATACCACTTACCTGCTAATTTTATATTTAAGTCTTTATCAAGTAACAAATTTTCAGCTTTCAAATCTCTATGAACAATTCCTTTCTTATGACAGTATTTTAGAGCTGCCAAAATTTGGAGAAATTTTATCTGAGCCTGCTCTTCTTTCATTTTTCCATGTTGTACCAAATAATCTTTAATGGGATATATATATATATATATATATATATATATATATATATATATATATATATATATATATATATATATATATATATATATATATATATATATATATATATATTATATATTTTTTTTTTTTTTTTTTTTTTTTTTATTTAATTTTTTTATTAAATTTAATTAATTATTAATAAATCGATATGAACGATATATCGATTATTATATCGTCAACTGGCCAGTTAGTAACAAAGAACTTTGTAAGAGAGAGATTATTCTAGAACGAAAAACGTTTGAAAACGACACGCTAGTGATCGTGTGGATTGTAAATAATTGTGAATTAACTTACCTAAAATAAAAATATTATTTAAGAAGAGATATTTCTTCTCGGGTGAAGTAAATTCAAATTAAATAAATACCTATTGTAAATTTTCTTTTTATTTCAAATTACTTCATGAAACACAAAAAATGTGGATATAATGTATGACATTTGCTTACATAACACAGATAATCAAACGTTTTCCTCACTTTTTGAATTTCTTGCATTTGCAGTCTTAGTGCTTGTTTTGCTTGCATTAAAATGTAAGCAAAGATAAAACAATACAAATTCATACTTCTTAAAAAAATTTCCACCCGAATATTAAGAAACTAGAACTAAAATTATTTTGATCTCATAAAATAATTGTCATGAATATTTTTAACTTATTAATTAATTGTAAAAAAAAAAAAAATCCCTATCTTCACTTTCAAATATGACACTACTAGGCATAAATAATTGTTAACTTTACATTATTTTTTTTTAGGGGGTTGCAAGGTTTAAAAGGTTGAGAAACATTGCACTAAACTATTATCATAATGGACACTGATCCTCTGAACTCTCTCATCACATACCTCTCTCAATGAGAGGCCTGTGTAACATACCTTTCCACACAGTCTTATACTTTCTCTGTCCAACTTTCTGACCCAGACTTAACTGTTATGCTCAATCTTACATGTACTCCACCAATTAAAAGTCTGAAACGCCCTATTTTTATCTATTTTCTCAACTTCCCTTGATTTGTACACCTTCAAACACTGTGTATTGGGATGTGTTGGCCTTTTACGACCAAAATTCCAAATTTCCCAACTTTGGTGGAACCTAGAAGATATCTTGCCTTTGACCAATAGAGGGTATATATATATATATATATATATATATATATATATATATATATATATATATATATATATATATATATATATATATATATATATATATATATATATATATATATATATATATATATGAAGTCTCCACATTACTTAATAATAATAATAATAATAATAATAATAATAATTTTCTAATGAAACTTACCAAAGAGTTCTCCTCCAGATGCATATTCTGTGACAAGACATATCGTTTTGTCAGTTTCCATAACTTGATAAAGCCTAGCAATGTGTTGGTGCTTCAACTTTTTCAGAATATCTATCTCCCTAACAATTTTCCGAAGATTTTCTTCATCAAGTTTCCCTTTGTCTATAATTTTAATAGCAACCTGGAAATTTCAATGTATAATACATATTACATTTTTAAAATATTGATCTATTTAAACAAAAAAATTTAAAAATATTTCTAAAAGAAAAGGAAAGATGCAATTTTTCACACTTTACTTATACATCCTTCTTTTCTTGCAAATCTTAAATGATATAAAGATACGAGAAAGCTTAAATTCAACTAACCTATTTATTATAAACACTAGCTGCATTCTCATGCACTTACTGAATTTGAATGGATTAATACAAATTATGAGCCATCACTGATGATTATGGTTTTTTTTATGTGATCAAAAATCAATTTCTGTATTACAATGGCATTCTTAGGATCTATCTTTATGTTTGTAAACAATTGGTAGGAAAGTCTACCCTTGGGTAGAGATGGAGTAATACAAAATTGTAACCAATAATCATACTGACACTAATAATTTTAAACCAATACTGATAGTGATATATCCTTAGAATTTACTGATGGAGAAAGTGGTGTTAAGCCAGATACAATCTTGCCTCCTCACGACCATTCCCGTTCGCACGCCAATAAGTAACATACCAGTTTGTTGACAGTATGAATAATGCATCACTGTCACTGACTCAATACCGGTATTGTGTAATACATACACTTTATGTTTGCTTGTTCCATTACTATTCAGGAAAACACCTCCATATCCACAACTGATAAGCATTCTACTCTTTGTATGAAGTAAAGTTCTCACATTCAGACAGGCTTCAGATCCACCCTTCTTTTGGGTAGAGTTGAATCTAAGTATAAAAGACTAATAAACTGTCCCCTACTTTAAAACTCCCTTGACCGTCTTTCTCTGTGATGTGACATTGGTGTACTATTTTCAATTGGTACTATAATGGCAGATGGTTGAGGGAGCTGACCTCTTGCATATCACCTCCATTGCATGGCCCTCGTAGCACAAGAGGTGCTTTGCTTGAACATAAACATTGTGTGAGTATTGCAAACTCCAGGCTTGTAAGTTGTGTGCCTCCTTTCCAGCCACCATGTTCTGCAGAATTCCTTGCCATCTTCTGTTTTTCTGCTGTTTCAAATCTTTTTCTCTTTAAAGCCTCCATCTGCTCTCACCCAAGGGTTTTACCTTAGTCTTGGGATTGGGTGGATTGGATAGATATTCCTTTATTCCTAAATTTTGCCCTCCTTGAAAAGAGCCTGCCTGTAAATGGTGGCAACATTAAAAAATAAAATAAAAATTAAAAATTATAATTTTATGGGTTATTAAACAGTCATAGGGGCTACACAGCCTATCATAAATTCGACTTCCCACAGATTGCAATATACCACATATATTCTGCAAGGGTGGATATCTGTGTTATCTTCTTAACTTCGCATTTCACAACCTAGGTTCATTATAAACATGATTTACCTAGCACAGTTTAATAAAATCCCAATGTTTGAGGGTATAATTAGTATTCACCCTCTATATATACCCACTCAATCTTGAGGAAATGAGACTTTATTCCTACTCTAATAATAATAATAATAATAATAATAATAATAATAATAATAATAAAATAAAATTTAAAAGTGACAAACTTCAATGAAGGAGCAGCTTATCTTTCTACAGAAATTATGTTTTCTTCCACACAAGATTTTGGGATTTTGGTACTTAGTATCTGTTGATTTTAACAGATACTTACAAAGATAGTGGCTATATACCATATAGTGGTAGTGGTGCTTTCACCAGAGAAGGTTGTGTTTGAAGTGGTCTCTTTATTTTACCTGTACAAATTGTTTATTTTTAAGTTATTTTATATTTTTAAGTTTTTATATTGTTGGGTGATTTATTTGTTTGTATTATTAATAGTGGTATTCATTAATTTAATATTGAGGTGTGATTTCTTGAAGCTCAGTATTAGGTAAACAACTAAAGGCTAGGGTGGGCCTAATCCTTAGGTTTTTATCAAGAATTTATAATATTCAGCCTAAGTGTACTTTTGTTTTGTTTTTTGTAAAGTTGGTTAATTTCTAGTGAATATTATTTAATTTCTAGTTTAATTCAGATATTTTAATTGGATTGTCTGACTGGCAGTAGGCCTACCCAGTTGTTCAGATTAGGCTTTCTGATAGCCCTAGGATATATTTTCAAAACCCTAGGCTAAACTAGGACTAAGGTTGTACAGTGGTTGTTTAATTTAGGATATTTGAGGTTAGATTGTTGCTTAGAGCTCTTGATTAAAGTTAGGCCTTGTAACAATATAGTATAATTTCAATAGCTTTAAGTTAGGCCTTTGTAATAATTTAACTTGAATAGCATATTATAATAATTTGAGTATGTATGTGGATTGTGGCATTTGTGGGACTGTGAGAAGAACATGTTAGTGAATGTACTGTTTGTATCCTGAAAGCTGAGCATGTGTTGATAAGAAAGGAGATTGAAAGGATAAGTGAGGATTTGGATGAGATGAAAAAGAATGAAAGGTCTGAGTCTTTGCAGCTAGAAGTAGGTAGGCTTAGCAAATGGGTATCAGAGTTAAGAAGAGAGGGAAGTGTTAGGAAGAAGGTGGTTGGTAGTGATTCAGATGAGACTAGGGGCTCATGTAGGCAAGAAGTAGAGAGGGGGCAGGCTAATGGTAGGGGTATGGTGGTAAGTAGACCTAGTGACTCGCCTAGGCAGGAATTCAAGAGGGGGAGGGCTATAGAGGCAGATAGGACTGCAGATAGATGGAGTGTTGTAGAGAATAGGAGTAATAAAATTACGATCATGAGGGACACTAGACCTGTGACCTGCAGAAATAGGTTTAGCTGTCTTTCTGATGGGGAGGAATCTGAAGTGTCCAGTTGTGACGTCGGGTTTCCCAAGAGTAAGACTGAGGCGTTACTAATTGGAGACTCTCAGATACGATATTTAGATAGGACCTTTAGAAATACGGATAAAAGGAAACGAATGCGAGTATGTTATCCAGGTGCAAGAGTGAATGATATTGTGGACAGAATAGATA
>SEYY01001010.1:0-5000 GCA_009176605.1 Armadillidium nasatum
TCAAGCTTTGATTGAAGGAAGTTTGAAATGCCATTTATTCCAGGGCATTTACGACATTGTTGAAGCATGCATTGTTTGTTATTCATGCTGCATACACATTTTTCCATTAGCAATTTGATATTGATGTCTTTACATCCAGTGGCAGATATCATTTTGGATTTTGGTAGTATCTGCATGCACCTATTGAATTGAGTTTCATTTATTCTAGCAATGATGCAGTACTATATCCTCAAACTTGCAACTGTGGAAAACCCTATTTTGGGATAATCTTGGGACTCGTTCTTATACTATTCAAAAGTTTCTTTCAGGTTTCCAAGTATTAGCCTCTTTTGCACATTGTTTCTGTCCATCTTTATCCTTTAATATTGAGAGAAGTCACTTTTTTTCCAGGGCATACCCTACTCACGGCATCAGAGTTGTAGAAAGTTTTCTACTTCCCTTATCATATTTTAAGTGATTACTCAACCCTTACTGAAATGCATTTCTGGTAAAATTCTTAAATTCTTTCTGTAACTTTCTGGATTTGTTCAAAATATAAGTTGTGTTGAAGTCTTGCAGTTGTTCTACTAATTGACAATGGTGATTGAAGTTAATTTTTGCAGTTTTCATAATATGATTTTGTACTATTGAATTCCTCAACAAGCCAATTCATAAGAATCTCAAACCTGAAAAATATTTTGCAAAACATAAGGGGTTGTGATTTTTTAAAAAAAAATAATTCATGATGATGTAAGTAATGGTTACAAAGAAAATATGATGTAAGATTTATGTACACTTACTCTTTATTACCACGATGCTGCACTTTAGACGATGAGGGGTCTTCATCTGACAGGCTTCCCTGAAAAACTTTATCAAATTTTCTTTTAAGGCTACCAGCTGCCTTTTTATATTTCCTGAATCCTTTTCTCTGAACAGTAGTAGTTTTAAGTTTCATTCCATCTGTTAAAGTGATGATAACACATTTAATGCTGTGAATACAATGCAGCAGTGAAGAGAGCTCTTTCACAATTTTATAAGTATTATTATTAAATACATAGATTGGAAATTTTTAGGCTCAGTTGAAGTGAAAATAATTTTTAGAATATTTATATATAAGTTTGTAAGAATTTTACTGAATTTAATTTTTTGTAGTTACTCATATGTAAATAACGCTATCATTCTAAGGTAACACTAATTGTATGTAAAAACCTAGCAATAGAACTTACATGTTTTTATTGGAGTAATATAGGGACTGATTCGGGCTCAAGGGCTGTGGCCAGTGTTTCCTAAAATTTGTAAAGAGGTCAAAGCACAGAAATTTTAGGTTAAAAATATAGATATAATTTTAATTGAGATTTATTTAATTATAGGGAAGGAGTAGAATAGTCAACATTCACTTAAATTAATGATTATATGCATTTTCTCCACAAAAAAAAATAAATAATTATTAAAAAAATTACAGATTTTGTATAATAAAAGTGTAAAATAAGCTACAAAAATTTTTGGAAATATTTTTTTCTGTTTCACAATAGTGATTCAACAACAGGTATACTTAGGTAAGACCCTAAATTAAAGTTTGAAAAAATATAAGATATAAAATTATCAATATAACCTGTATTTATACATATCATTGCTATGTTATTGCTGTGTATCAAATTTGTATCGTTTAGCTACATTATTTCAAAATTATTATTTTGTTTATACTTTCAGTCAATATGGCTAAAAGATCAGCTTCAGCAGTATGGGAGTACTTTACAATGTTTCAGGATAGGCTCGAAATAGCTAAATGTAACATCTGCAGTCCAGGAAATTAGAAGAGGACTTCCGGTTGCCCCAATTAAAAATTATTCAACCAAATCTTTATGGGGGCATCTAAAATCAAAACACAAAGATGAACATTCACTAGCAGAAGAGGAGCGGTCAAAAGAAACAGAAAAGGAAAAGTAAATATTGAAAAAACAAGAAGAAAGCTCTTAATTTTCTTATATTTTGTTTGATTTACTCCACCATTAATTAATTAATTAATTAATTTTAACCCCAGCAGGCAAACCCTGGTTTGCAAGGATAAATCTTCTAGTATAACATCTGATCCTGGCCAATGTCTACAGAATCTTTTATTTTAGCATCTGCATCATAATCAGTGTCAGGTTCAGATGATAATGTTTTTGGAGACTGTGTTGCTTGATTTAACTTATTCAAGCATCTGTGCATATTTGATTCACCTTACAAATTAAACTTTACAAGTTTGGTTGGTATACTCTTGGAAATGTTTCTAAAGCTCTTTAATATTGTCTTTTTGTGTCAACGCAATAGGTCACAACATTTTTTGTTTTAGGCTAATTACTAAGTCTAGGAGTATAAGAACTCATTTTTTAAAGAAATTTATAATATGTAGGTGAATCACATTTCAATAAAATCTGTTTCATTTCTTTCTGTACAAAAGGAGAAAAATTTTTAAATTTTATGATTGTAGACTGTTAGTCAACAATAATTTAAAATTCTTATGCATGAATTTTGTATACAGAATGTTTCAAATCAATATTGTGTGGCCTCATAAAAAATCCAAGATTTTCAGCTTTTCTTAGTTTGTATTTATAAGCAATATATATTGCATCAATATAGGATGTGAAATACAAGAGGTGAAAAGTTTGGTTAATCTCCTCTCACAAAAGACACTAGATAGAGAGGAGCATAAAAGGTATAATGCTTCTTAAATTTCTTATATTTAAGATACTAGTTCCTATTTGTGCACTTATACTTGTCAACTAATAAAGTAGGTATATGAAATAATAAAAAGGTATGTTATTACATAAATTAATTAACTGATAATTTCAAAGTTAAGATTACTCCAGCTGGCAAGAGTCAAAATTTTTAGACCAAATTATCTAGTCTCAGTTCATAGCTAGAGTATATATATATATATATATATATATATATATATATATATATATATATATATATATATATATATATATATATATATATATATATATATATATATCGTCAAATGTTGGAAAACTTAACCAAAATTTTCAAAAATTTCGACTTTCAGAAGGTGCCAAAATTTGGAATTACATGATATATATAAATGCATTTTTAATTTTTTTGGGGGAAAATGAGGCTTTCTGAATATTTTTAAATAAAAAGTATATGGAAAATATGCAAATTAATATTTAATATTTTTAACAAAATTTTGAAAATTGAAAGTGACAAAAAAATGAAACATGGTAAAACACTATTTAAAAATTGCTATTCAGTAATACTTTTTAATATATATAAATGGTTAAGACTAGTATTACAGATCATGAAAAAATTAAATATGAAAAAAAAAAAAAAAAAATATGAAAAATTCAACAAAAATCAAAGACATATATTTTCAGCACATTTCCTTTGTCAAAATGACTTGATAATTGACCTGTAGATAGTTAAATCATCAATATTAACTTTTGTTATAATTGAATTTTTTTGTGTCTGCCGCCCATGAATTCCCAAAATAGGGAATATCAAACAAAATTTTGCAGAAAAAAACATTTTTAAATAGACAATTTTTCCTAGCCATCCAAAGTTCATAAAATTTTCTGAGTGCAAAGTTGGGTAAGATACACATTTTTTTATTTAGAAAAATTTTTCATATACTATGCAATTTTGTTTCTGTAAACAAAATAATTTAAAAAAAAAAATCCATGCACAGCACCAAAATGATTGGGTATACAAAAAAAATTTTCTAAGTTAAAAAATGTGTAACTTGCCCAACTGTACAACCTCTGAAAAGTTTTTTTTATTATACTCAGTCATTTTGTTGCTGTGCATGGGAAAGATTTCAAATTGTTTTTTCCCATGTTCACCAGTAAAAAATGAGTATCTTTCCTATCTATACAACATTCAAAAACATTTTTGTATACCCAATCATTTTGGTACTGCAAATAGGAAAATTTGTTAAAATGTTAAAAAATTTTCCCATGCACAGCAACAAAATGATTGGATATATAAATAAAATTTTCAGAAGTTGCACACTTAGGTATAAAAAATTTTTTTTGAATATTTTTTGTTTACAAAAACCATTTTGATGCTGTGCATGTGAAATTTTTAAAAATTGTTCCCATGCACCAATATGGTTGGGTACAAACAAAATTATATAAATAAAAAAGTGTATTTCGCCTAACTACAAACTTTTAAAATTTTGTGTAGATCAGTTAAAAATAGTTATCACATTTTTTCTGGTTATTTTTACTCCATTTCCAAACAGCAATATTTTGTTAGTGGTAAAGAAAATTCACATTATTTTATGTGCATACACTACTTATCTTTCATATATTGTAAGTCATATTAGTTTAATTTTATCATTATCAATTTCAAATTTTGGCAAAAAAAAAAAAAATTAACCCTAAAAAGGGGGAGTTATTTTGAGTTATAGTTAAAATTTATTAAATTTTATACAAAACATTGAAATATATCTTGAAGTTCTGATCTTATAGATTGATAAGTACTCACAGTATATTTTTGAGTCTGTTCCAGTTTCTTACTTGTAGATTTTTAAACATTTTCCTCTTTCTTTCTTTTCTTTCTTTTTTTTTTTTTTCTTACTGTTTTGCATATTAATTTTAACAGGATGAGTTAATTGTCTTAATTTATGTCAATAATTTATTTATATATATATATATATATATATATATATATATATATATATATATATATTTTTTAATAAATTAAGAGTTGAAACCTTGTAATTCATTTAAAATGCAAAATCCCATTAAACATATGAAGCCATCCTTCTTAGTGTGTTTCAGCATTATGTGACTATTATTTTTGGTGCATTGTCACTAAAAAATGACAAATTTCCAACAACAAAACTGAGCTAAATAATATATATATATATATATATATATATATATATATATATATATATATATATATATATATATATATATATATATATATATATATATATATATATATATATATATATTATATATATATATAGGGATGGAGCGATACCAAATTTTTACCGATACTGATACCTA
>SEYY01001010.1:7500-20000 GCA_009176605.1 Armadillidium nasatum
TGAAAATATGAAATAAAGGTGTTTGCATATAAAATAATATTAATTTTCTTTACCAATTAGAAAATATAGTGTAGTAATATATAATATATATAATAATAATATAATATAGTATGTTCTATGAATCATTGCAACTGTCTTGATTAATAATATTATAATAATTCACCATAGGTTTAATTTTACTTATGTTGGAGATATGGACTGACTGGGGCTCCAGCCAACCCCAGCCCCAGCTAATAATCAGGGAAAACCATGGTTAATTTCAAATTATACTCATTAATGGTGGATTAAATCAAACATATAAGAAAATTAAAATTTTAATTCTATTATTCCTTTGTTACACATTCACTTAAA
The DNA here is from genome assembly GCA_009176605.1 of Armadillidium nasatum. NCBI lineage: Eukaryota > Metazoa > Arthropoda > Malacostraca > Isopoda > Armadillidiidae > Armadillidium > Armadillidium nasatum. The sequence goes on from SEYY01001010.1 coordinate 7,852, forward strand.
TCACTATTCACTATCTGAATTTTCTTGAACATTTACATCATAAGCTTTAGAATTTGGGGAATTAAAATGTTCAAGAACGGAGGGCAGTGACGTTGAATATGTTATTGCTCTAAGATCGTATTTTAAAAAGCATTTCTACATTCTTTTTCATTAGTTTGAATTTTATCTTTTTGAATTGATTTTCCTACTTTGAATTCAATTTCACTGGCGCTGGAGCTTGCTCGTGAGCACAAATAGCACTCTTGCTAGTGTGAGGAGAAAATTCTTGTTTGCTTTCCAGAAGGCTAATAGAGTCATTGTTGATTTTAATTATTTTCATTTTCATATATTTATACAACTCAGTCAGTGCAAACTCTGTTAAATTTGGACATAGTCCTGTACTGGCTTCTGAATCATCAGAGTTTGCAAGGGCAACATCTCATGAAGATGAGAATCCAGAAGATTTAGGTTCCTGAAAATTTTAAAATTTTCATTACTTGAAGTCTTTAAAATCAGTTTACCATCACCAGTATTTTAATGATGAAACTAGTACTATTTACTATTATATTTACCTCATTAGACTGCGATGAACATATTTCTCAGTATTAAAATTGAACTTTTATTATATAAAATATTCAATTTTCTAAAAATATTTCTGATGTGTATAATCATTAATGGAAGTGAATGTTGGCTATTTTACTCCTTCCTTATAGTTAAATTAATCTCAACTAAAATTATATTCAATTTTCATAACCTAAAATTTCAGTACTTTTGACCTCTATACAAATTTTAGGCAACCCTGGCCAGAGCCCCAGCCCGGCAAAATTCCAACTTCAATCAGTCACTAAATGGAGATTTGCAAGAACTTGCAATTAAACTCAATTGAAAACCCTTAGAATTTTTGTAGAGACATCTCTAGACTTTAGTGTACATGATGTTGTGCATGATACAGTGATTCTGTAGCAATGTGTGTATATGTATGTTTTAAATTTTTGTTTTTTTATTTATTTATTTATTTTTTTTAAACCACTGCTCACAGGCAGAAACGTATTCAAGGAGGGGGTGTTAAAGCAATAAAAAAATAAGGTTAGCACAGATGCAGGCTTTAAAGTAATGGAGATTAAATTCAACAGGAAACCCAGCATATGGGAGATAATTCCACAAAACAAAGGTGGCTGGAAAGGAGGCACCACAGTGGACAAGCCTGGAGTTTCCTACGTCCACTCAAAATTTGTGCTGACAATGCAACCTTTGTGCTATGAGAACGCCGTAAAGGTGGAACTATACAAGTGGACAGTTCCCTCGAGCATTTGCCTATAGAAAAGAGACAAAGGCACCAACATCACATTGCAATGATAAAAGGGTCAAGTGAATTAGTAAGAGCAGAAAAGTTTATAAATCTTTTAGTCTTTGACTCAATCGTATCCAAAAGACTAGTGAAAACTGAGCCACTCCAGATATGAGAGTAGTACTCCATACAAGGGCAGATGAGGCCCTTGTATAATTGGAGTAACTGCAAAGAATAAAAAATTCTTGCAGTTTAAACAGAACTTCCAGTTTCTTTGAGGCCGCCCTAGCAACCATTGTGATGTGAGGTTCCCAAGACATTTTTTTGTTTATGTGAAGGCCAAGAATATTTATATTGTCAACAAGAGAGACAGGAGAACCATCAAAAGAAATAGGAAAGTTTAGAGGTGTCTTTGAGAGGGAGATTTCTAGAAGTTGAGTTTAATTAAAGAGTTGAATTTCACAAGGTTGAGACAACTCCACTTTGAAATTCTATCCAGATCACCAATAATTAAATCTGAAAGATGAAGACAAGAGGCACTTCTGGATGCAAAGGAGGGAGCAGATTTGAAACAAGTAGAAGAATGGAGGGTCGTGTCATCGGCATATGAATGGATAGAGACAAGCAACTGAGATCACTAATGAAAAGTAGGAATAGAGTATGAGACAAGACAGAACCCTGAGGAACACCACTATTGACAGGAAAAGAAGAAGTCATTCCATCAACAACAGCTGAAATGGAACAATTAGAAAGAAAACAAGACATAAGTAAGCAAAGAGGAGGAGGAAACCTAAAGGAGAGGAGCATGGAAAGTAGGGATGCATGCCACACAGTCAAATCCTTTGATATATCAAGCACCACCAAACAGGTCTCCCCATGGTCCCTAAGGGCAGAAAACCATAAATCTGTGAGATAGGAAAGTATATCACGAATAGACCTCAAAGGCCAAAAGCCATACTAATGATCAGAGAGAAGAGAATCAGATTCTAGATGATCCAAGAAATTGTGAAGGGTTTCAAAGATCTTAGACAGAATTCAAGTGGGAGCTATAGGGCAATAGTTATAAGGATCAGAGCGGCTACCTTTCTTCAGAATAGGTCGAACTAATGCACACTTCCAACACCGAGGGAAATTACTAGTATTGAGGCATAAAAAGTTGAACAAGGTATGGAGTTAGCTCAGACACACACTCCCTTAAAACTCATGGAGGAATGCCATCCAGGCCTCTTACCTTCTTAATGTTCATAGATTTCATAAGCCCATGCACCTGATCAAATGTAATCACAGGTAAAGGCATGGGACATCTGAGAGGAGAAGGAGTAGTTGGAAGATTGCTAGAATCATCCAAGGTGGAATTAAAGGAGAACAGGAGGCTGGAGATTAGCCTTTTCAGTTGGAGTGTTAGCAACAGAACAATCAGAGTGAATAAGAGGAGGAAAGGAAGATTTACAGAAGTTGTTGAGAGATGTTTGGCAAGAGAGCAGAAAAATTTATCAGTAGGAGAGTTTAGGAGCTCAGCATACCTTCTTTTAAGTGAAAGCCTGCTTTGCTCATTGAAGAATATCCTTGCAACGATTCCTAGCCAAATGAAAATGCGAGAGTGATAGGAGAAGGAGAATTTTTCCACTCTTGATACGCAATGTCTCTAGCCTGAACTATGACACGAGAGCAAGCGCGATCGAACCATGGATTTTGAGGAGAGAAAGATTTAAATGAAGGGATGAACCTGCTCATCCCAATGACGATTACAGATCCCACCTTATCTGCAGAAACTGAAGCATGTATGAAACCTATGAAACTTGCATTTCACGTGAGGCATATTTTGAGTCTATTGTTGCCATAATATGTTTGCATTTCAAGTATCATACCTTACAAAGGATCATTTTTGATACTTAAAGAGGAAATCAGTAATGTCGCTTTCCAAAATTTGACCCTTCATTTCATTACCACCATTATATATATATATATATATATATATATATATATATATATTATATATATTATATATATATATATATATATATATATATATATATATATATATATATATATATATATATATATATATAATAATGATAGATAAAGAAAAAAGAGCTTGAAACTATGATTTTTATTTTTTTTTTTTTTTTTTTTTTTTTTGAGGCTTTTTACATTGTCTAGCAGCAATGCTGTCAGAAAGTTTAATTGCTATCTTTTGTTTGAAATTTTTTGCTATATATATATATATATATATATATATATATATATATATATATATATATATATATATATATATATATATATATATATATATATATATATATATATATATATATATATATATATATATATATATATATATATATCGGTATATATATGCAGCTGTGAACTATATTTTCAAACTTGGATATCAATTGATTTCTTTTAATACAGTGACTGAGCCATGTGCCTATATCATTTTAATGCATTTGTATTTATTGCAGCAAGTGGCTAAATTAACCTCTACTCACACACATACACTATATATATATATATATATATATATATATATTATATATATAATATATATATATATATATATATATATATATATATATATATATATATATATATATATATATATATATTTTAATATTTTTTTTTTTTTTTTTTTTTATTTTTTTTTTTTTTATAAGTGTTTTCTATACATAGTACTAAATGAAATAAAAATTATGACTAATTGAAATTTGAGAGCAAAATCAGTAATATCATAAGTCTTGTTCTCACATATTTTAGGATCTTCTCTGTCTTTTTTATCTTCTCTTTGCTTAAGATAAAGAGAAAATATGTTCTGTACATTTTAAAACTAATTCATTTGAGAGTTATTCTTTTAATTATTAAATTTATAAATTATATTAATATATATATATATATATATATATATATATATATATATATATATATATATATAATATATATATATATATATATATATATATATATATATATATATATATATAATATATATATATATATATATATATATATATATATATATATATATATATATATATAATATATAATTTGGTGTGTGTGTATCCGTGCGCGCATGCACGTCCGTGTACTATTAAAAAATTCTTTTATAAGATTTTAAAATAATTAATTGGTTGCTAGTATCAGGACTGGTTATTTGGATTATTATTTTTATATTTTATCTGTAAATTAGATTGTTTTGTGGATTACCTTTTGTAGTTATTAAATTATTTAGTTTTGGCAAACGTCAAGTTTTTATTATTATATATATATATATATATATATATATATATATATATATATATATATATATATATATATATATATATATATATATATATATATATATATATATATATATATATATATTAGGGATGGTGGAGTCAAGTATAGGTATTGGCTAGTATCAGTTTATGAAGTTTTTGTACGTAAAAAAATGACCAATATTAAAGTCTTGCATGAAAGAAAACTTGTAATTTTGATCTTTGACTGATTTTTATATCACATTTATTAATTTTATTATTATTTATTATTATTATTATTATTATTACTATTATTATTATTATTTTTATTTTTTTTTATATATATTAAATATAAAATTTATATATTATAAATAAATAAATATATATATATATATATATATATATATATATATATATATATATATATATATATATATATATATATATATATATATATATATATATATATATATATATATATCCATCCTCTGGTGGACAAGGCCATAGCCTTACCAGTTTCGAGTAAGGAAGTCGGGAAAATAGACAAAGGGACTGTGTTCTAAGCTTCACCAATAGAGTATATGCAAGATTGAGCATAGCGGTTATGTCTGGGGTTAGAGAGTTTGACCGAGAAAGGATGAGACTGTGTAGTAAGACGTGTAGCTCGAGCCCATCTTAGTTGAGGAGGTATATGATGAGAGAATTCAAAAAAACAGTTTCCTTTGTAATAGAGATAGTATAGAGAGAATGACACAAGAATTTGACTGGCAGAAAGAGACGGGAGAGTATTTGTGAGGGAGAGAGAGTTGGTAAGATAAAACTCACTAGATAACATTTTCAAAAAACGAGAAAGATCAGAGGTTAGTTGCTCCAATACCTCCATTCTTGCGTCAATTAACTACCGTTGGGAAGGGCGTCTTTCAAATTGGAAGGAGTAATGAAGGGTGGAGTCATTGGTATAGGAGTGGGTAGGTGATTAAGTAATTGAGAGGTCATTAATGAAAAGTTGAAAAAGAGTTAGGAATAGAACAGATCCCTTAGGAACACCACAATTAATAGATTTAAAGAAAGAATGGTGGCCGTCTACAACAGCTGCTAAAGAACAACCGAAAGGAAATCAGAGATGATAGATTCCGAAAGAGGGAAGTTTAAATTTCACAGCTTTGTGAAACACTATCGAAAGCTTTTTATATGTCTAGCGCTACAGTAAAAGATTTACTGAAATGCCGAAGTGAGGAGGACCAAGTGTCAGAAAGAAGATCACCAGTAGATCGTTGTTTACGAAATCTATACAGGCGATCAGAAGGAAGATTAGAAGATTTGAGATAAATCTTAACAAAAACCTTAAGAAAGATGGAGGGTGAAGAGATGGGACGATGGTCTTCCTTTTTCGGAGCAGGCTTAATGAGAGCACGTTTCCAGCAAGAAAGGAAGGTTGAAGTTGAAAGACAGAGAAGAAGTAATTTTCCAAGGGAGGGTACAATCTAAAAAGAACAAATTTTGATAATCACAAGAGGGATACCATCAGGATTGTGCACTTCTCAGTGTTAAATTCAGAGAGAGAGGAAATGACGTCTTTAGAAGAAATTTCAATTTTAGGCTTAAATGAGTTAGGGAGTGGGTTGAAGAGGGAGGTATAGTTCCAAAATGATATCAAGTTGAATTAGCTGCAAAAGTTTGAGCGAAGAATTCAGCTTTAGAAGGTAAAGCGGCAGTTGTGCCGAAAGATACTAAAGGTGGGAAAGAGAAAGAAGCCAAGTTTAAGTTGATATTTTGTTTTTGCAAAAGGCCAGAAAGAATATGATTAAGAGAAACCAGAACAGTTATTCCATTTTATATTGAGAAATGATTTTTTGGTGTTTCGAAGAACAGATTTTGCACGATTCCGGGATGAAATGTAAATTGCATGAGTTTCTGAAATTTGAAGGCGATGGCAATTCCTGAAGACAGCATCCCTATGGATGACAAACAGTTTAACCATGGCTTTAAGATTTAGTAGAAGGGAAAGATTATAAAATGTACCTCTATGGCTCAGAGAATCACTTCGGTAATGTACTCTGCAGACTCAGAGGAACCCCTCCCACGGAAGCGATAATCATTCCACTGGAAATTAAAGAAGTATGATCGCAAGTCCGACCAGCTTGAGCACCCAAATGTCACAAACGTTTCCTCGCAATAAGCTGAAGTCTTTCTTGCGGAAGACTTTGAAAAGATAGAAGAGGATACAGATAAAAGAAAGTGATCAGGAGAACCCAAATCAGGGTAGAGTTTGACAGTTTAAGAAGAAGGATTAGAAGTTTTTAAAAAAGGTCTAGAATGTTGGGTTCATCTTCAAGACGATCAGGGATACGAGTAGGGAGCTGCACCAACTGTTCAAGGCCGTTTTGGATGGAGAATTGGAAGGCACGTTTGCCGACTGTGTCATTAAAACTAGAAGAAAGCCATTAGTGATGGTGAACTTGGGGGAAAAAAAACTAATTTGATGAATTGCTAGAGTGAGAAGAAGGGAGAATGTGCTCTATTTTGGAGTTTAGGTAGTTAAAGAATTAAAATGGTAAAATTAGAAAATAAATAAACAGACCAAATGAATTTTGTTGTTGAATAGTAAGAGAGCTTAAGCCACAAGGTGGAAATTCAGAAGACTCCAAATTAGAGGCACAAGAGCAAACAAAATCGTTGCGCATATATGCACAACCACCTCCTTTGACTGAAAATTGAAAATGGAGACAGTAAGAGGAAGCAGAAAGTGTTTTGCTATCAGAACCGCTCAAGAGCCGAGTTTCGGTCAAGAATAAGAGGTGATGTCTAGAATAAGAGATTTGCTGTTCAAGAAAGTGGAGATTGAATTGAAGAAGGGGAATATTGCAGAAATTAATGAAGAAAATAGACCATGCACTGGGGCAAGTCGGCTACAAAATCTTGGTGGCACCAACCCTGTATCATCTATCAATAGCAATGTGACATCATATAACTAGTTATTACTGACATCAGAAAACCTAAATTTTATAGTCAACGAATATTTTCAATCTTGTTACAACCTTAATCAGTTTACTTAAAAAATTGGTATCGGTAAATTCTAGAGGTATCGTTCCATCCAAAATATATATATATATATATATATATATATATATATATATATATATATATATATATATATATATATATATATATATATATATATATATATATATATATATATATATATATATATATATATTGAACGTTTTTGTGAGAAGAAAACTTGTTAGGCAGGTTTTTTATTTTTTATTATTATTTTTCTTTTATATATTTTTTTTCTCTGCTAATTTTATTAATTTATATTCTGGTCACCTACCTACCTTTTTTTTTTTAATTTTTTTTTATTGTTATTATTGCTTATTCGCATCTATTGGTTGGTTGGTTGGATGGTTGATCATAATCTACCGTCTCCATCTAACCCTTTTTTTTATTATTCATTTTATCGTTTATTTAAACTTTTCAGTGTCAGTTATTGTTTTGAGTACGTGTGTATGTATGTATGTATGTGTGCAGGCGCGCTTTTTTTTAAGGAAAGATTGTGTGTTCACATCTCATTAGAATGAAGGAAAAAGTGATTTCTTTTGACTTGCTTTTTTTCTTTCTTTTCTTATGGATGATAATAGTACACGAACCTCACCTCATATATATATATATATATATATATATATATATATATATATATATATATATATATATATATATATATATATATATATATATATATATATATATATATATATATATATATATATATATATATATATATATATATATATATATATATATATATATATATATATATATATATATATATATATATATATATATATATATATATATATATATATATATATATATATATATATATATATATATATATATATATATATATATATATATATATATATATATATATATATATATATATATATATATATATATATATATATATATATATATATATATATATACGGACATAAAAAATTGTCGTTTGTAGGAGATTTTCTGTAGTTAATTAATTAATTACAGTTTACGGCAAAGGTGTATTATTACGCTAATCTCAATACTCACACATCGCTTAAAAACATAGCCAACACTTACAACATTCCACGCTATTTCAACACATACAATATCACATATATCTATAATCTATATCTATATATATATATATATATATATATATATATATATATATATATATATATATATATATATATATATATATATATATATATATATATATATATATATTGCAATTTTATGTATTTAATTTATGGATTAATGATTATGCATCAAAAGTGCTTAAATTTTCTTTCTTTTATAATTTATATAGAGGAATATTGTTTTCTTATAATGTTGTATAAAAATTTAAATGGTTGAAAATTAAAAGGAATTGTCTTTTCTGTTTTCTCTTTTGTCTATAACCTCAAATTGCATTAGATTAAAGCTCAATAAAATTTTGTTGAAGATTTGATTGAATATATATTAGGAATATAAATTATATTAACAGTTCTATATTGGAATAAATTATATTAATGAAGATCAGATTCTTGTATTACCCTATATGAAATCTTGAACCAAATATTAAGGAAGTTATATTTCTAATATATAAACTACTTTAAAGTTTTTTAACACAGTAAGAAGGAACTACTATATATATTATATCATTTTGTATAAAAAAAATATGACAAAATAAAAAAAAAAAAAAAAAAAAAAAAAAATATAAAAAAAATTTTTTTTTTTATTATTTTTTAAAAAAATAAAAAAAATCATTGATTTTTGATTTTTTTGATTTTTTTAAAAAAATCAAAAAAATCACCAACCCTGCTATTTCCAACCAACTTCGTTTTGGTATTTCACTTTAAAATGTGCAACTTTCTACATCACAGCTCCATATGCGTTATTTGAAATAATTGAACGCTAATCTGAAGTTATAATTTTTTTTTAATTTATTTATTTTATTTTTATTTTAATGTTTTTGATTACTTTTATTCATATTTCGATTTGCTTGGTTCAAGTTTCCGTTTTATCATACTTTAGAAGCAGGTTTTGTCTACTATAATAGTGAGTAAGAAAAGAGATGAGGGGGTAGGGAAAGACACAGACAGACAAATGGACGAAGAGAGTCTTGAAGAAACTTGCGAGAATTTTATTTATTTATTTTTCTTTCCTTCTTTAAAAAGTTTTGTGCAGAGATGAACACACACAAACACATCTGAGTATTTGGAGTGTGTTTTTTTTAAAAAAAATTTGAGAGCCTTTTATGGATAGAGCGACGCGAATCAACTGATTGACCTCTTCTCTTGCTGGGTTTTTTTTTGTTGTTCATGTTTTTTTTTGAGAACATTGTGTGCGATTGTAATAATGGTTTTCTTTTCTCTGTGTAGATCATTTTTTTAATAATAATAGTCTCCTAATCATTTATTATTATTATTATTTATTATTATTAGTAGTAGTAGTAGTTATTATTTTACTATTACTATTTTTGTTGTTGTTATTATTATCATCGAGTACTTGCAGTTAGTTTTATATTAACTTATCATTATATATATATATATATATATATATATATATATATATATATATATATATATATATATATATATATATATATATATATATATATATATATATATATATATATATATATATATAATGCATCTATTATCGAGCGCATTTGCTGTATTTGCTTATTGATTATGAAAACATCTTTTCATTGTGTATATGTGTATGTATGTATGTTGTAGTACGTTACTATGTAAATAATCATGAAAATTATTACATCGCTTACATAGTCACCACCGACGCTAAGAATGATAATTTTTTTTTCTTTTTTCTTTTAAAAAGGTGATCATTACGTGGGTTTATGGATTTGTTCGTTAATATTGGGAGAATATTTTATGATAAAATAAAGCTGTGTTGTGTTTATTAATTATTAAGTGTGTGTGTTTGTTTTTATTTTTATTTTTTATATTTTTAAAGCTTGCCACATTCACTTGACTGTTGTGTTTGGATATGGAATGAAAATATGTGGCTTTTATTCTTAGTTATTATTATTATTATTATATAACTGAAAGTGAACTATTCTTGCCTAAACATTCATTTCGAAACGAGTTACTCGTCAGTGGTTCGAAATAGTTAACAAAATGTACATATATAAATTGTTTGTTCATCATAAAATTTCCAATTTTCTCTGGTGATGACCCATCAATTCTCTCTTTTTTTTTATTTATAGAGCCCATCGAATATAAATACTAGTAAAAAAAAATAAACATTTAATTTTTTCTTATTATACTGGTAAATTAAGTCACCGAGACACCTTTACAGCGGATAATAGGAAATTACTAAAGGATCAGTTCTTTAATGGTATTGAACATATGGGTACTGAAAGGTATGTTGAGTGATTGTATCATCAGTAGATAAGGGGGACGCTTTCGACAGAAAAAATGAGCCTAACTCTCTCTTCTGCAATTGCGCATAATGTTGCATTCTCAGGGACCTTCTTTTTTTTGACAATTCACGGATCCCTGTCTCCCCGATTCGGACTGATTCCAGCCGGATTGAACCTCAAAAAAGGTCAGGAATGAGAGTGAGGTGAATGTAGAAATTCTGCAAACTCAGGTAACTTCCTGATGCCGATTTTGGGGGGGTTCCCCGACATAGTGCAATTTCGATGGGTTGAACCTCCCAAAACAGTGTCAGAAAAGAGCGTGAGGTCAATTTGAGCGGAGAAATTCGCAATAGCAAATCAAAATTCCGTTAGGCTCCTTTTTCTATCGAAAACGCCCCCTTACTACTATGATCATAATTGTGAAAACGTGGTAAAAGATAGGGGTTGTTGATTAATTTCACGGGCACCGCTATCTTAGACCGCACCACACCTCACCTCACCAAAATGCGTGCACAGTTTCCCAACCTTTAGGTTTGAAAGAAGTTTAATTTTGTCGAATCAGCTGAGATATATATATATATATATATATATATATATATATATATATATATATATATATATATATATATATATATATATATATATATATATATATATATATATATATATATATATATATATATATATATATATTGAAGCACCTCGTCATAGTCATTCACGCTGTGGCTTTTAGTGATTTCTCCAATACCCCCTCCCCTACAAAATGTTTTAGGTTGCTGGGGAAAGGGGGGGGGAGTAACACAGATTTTTAAGGAGATTTTTCTTTCTTCAAAAAAATAAAAAAAAAAAAAAAATCATCCTTTTAATCGGCCAACTTTAATACTGGTATTCTAAAGTATGAAAAATGGCGCGATTATTTTTTATTTTTTTTAATTAAAAAAGAATTTGATTTAGAAGAAGGTGAAGATTCGGACTTGACCTTAAACACATATTTGTTCTTTGGTTGTTGTTGGTGTGTGTGTGTGTGTGTGGTAGAGGAAAAGAGGGAGAGCGTTTATAATTTTGCAGATGTACTTGTACAGGTTTAAAATAAGTTCTTTGTTAGTAGAGGTTTAAAGGTTTATATATATATATATATATATATATATATATATATATATATATATATATATATATATATATATATATATATATATATATATATATATATATATATATATATATATATATATATATATAT